>JAUNZO010003139.1:0-61427 GCA_031894775.1 Chloris gayana
AACACCAACACACAAGTTTATTCATGTTCGGGTCGGCTCACTAGTGACACTGCATTTATTACGCCGGGATAAGTTGTGAAAACCGTGTTTTCCGCACCGGGTAGTGACTAGGAGTCCTAAAATGTGTTCTGGAACTACCCGTGCGTGAAACATCGACGCACAACTTTGTTCATCTTCACGTGGGCCCACCGGTGACCCGCAATTATTGCACCGCAACAAGTTGTGAAAAGTGTATTTTCCGCACCAGGTAGTGACTAGGAGTCCCAAAATGTGTTCGGAAATGACCCGTGCGCAAAACACCCACGCACAATTTTATTCATGTTCGGGTGGGCCCACTAGTGACCCGCATTTATTGCGCCGGGACAAGTTGTGAAAACCGTATTTTCCGCACCCGGTTGTGACTAGGAGTCCTAAAATGTGCTCGGGAACGACCCGTGCGCGAAACACCCACGCACAATTTTGTTCATGTTCGGGTGGGCCCATTAGTGAGCCGCAATTATTGCGTCGGGACAAGTTGTCAAAACCGTATTTTCTGCACCCGGTAGTGACTAGGAGTCCTAAAATGTGTTCTAGAACGACCTGTGCGCGAAACACGGACACACAATTTTATTCATGTTCGGGTGGGCTCACTAGTGACCCGCATTTATTGCGTCGGGACAAGTTATGAAAACCGTTTTTCCACACCGGTAGTGACTGCGAGTCCTAAAATATGTTCTAGAACAACCTCGTGCGCGAAACTCCGACGCTCAATTTGATTCATGTTCGGGTGGGCTCACTAGTGACCCGCATTTATTGCGCCGGGACAAGTTGTGAAAACCGTGTTTTCCGCACCCGGTAGAGACTAGGAGTCCTAAAATGTGCTCCGGAAGGACCCGTGCGCGAAAGTGGCTTAGGTAGTCGTTTTTCTTAAGAAAAGCTGGCCTTTTTACCCCTTTTACTTGCCCGAAAAAAAGTTTGCTCAGCATTCCCGGAAATCACCAGTACTCCTTGGTGGGGTGGTGCTCCTAAGGTATAATGGGGGAGGTGGTATGTTGCTCGAAAGTTGGAAAGTTGGAAAGTTGCCATGTACGGGATTGAAAACGAGCAGTTGAAACCTATGAGCAAGTGGCAATCGTGCGAGTGGCTGCATGTCGAGAGTTTCCATGTATAGGGCTGACACCCGACAGCTGAAACATAAGAAAATGTCCAACCGCAACGTGGATTTCTAACGAAAAGTGGCACTCGTGCGAGTGGCGGCATTTTGAGAGTTTCTGGTACGGGGTTGACTCCCGCAGCTGAAACCTATGAATACGTCCAACCGGAACGTGGATTTTTAAAGAAAAGTGGCAATCGTGCGAGTGGCGGCAAGTTGAGAGTTGCCATGTACGGGGTTGACACCCGGCAGCTGAAACCTATGAAAATGTCCAGCCGGAACGTGGGTTTCTCAAGAAAAGTGGCAATCGTGCGATCGGCGGCAAGTTGAGAGTTGTCATGTCCGCGGTTGACACCCGCGACTGAAACCTATGAAAACGTATGCCCGGAGTGTGGATTTCTCAAGAAAAGTGGCAATCGTGCGGGTCGCGGCAAGTTGAGAGTTGCAATGTCCGGGCTGACACCCGTCGGTGAGACATATGAAATCGTCCAACCGGAACGTGGATTTCTCAAGAAAAGTGGTAATCGTGCGGCAGGCGGCAAGTTGAGAGTTGCCACGTTCGGGGTTGACACCCGAGCAGCTGAAACCTATGAAAACGTCCACCCGGAGTGTGGATTTCTCAAGAAAAGTGGCAATGGTGCGTGTCGCGGCAAGTTGAGAGTTGCAAAGTCCGGGGTTGACACCCGGCAGCTGAAACCTATGAAAACGTCCAACCGGGACATGGATTTCTCAAGAAAAGTGGTAATCGTGCGGGTGGCAGCAAGTTGAGAGTTGCCATGTACGAGTGGACACCCGGCAGCTGAAACCTATGAAAACATCCAACCGGTAGGCGGACTTCTCAAGAAAAGTGGCAATCGTGCGAGTGGCGGCAAGTTGAGAGTTGTCATGTACGGGGTTGACACCCGGCAGCTAAAACCTATGAAAAGTGGCTCGGGTAGTCGTTTTTCTTAAGAAAACTAGCCTTTTTACCTCTTTTTACTTGCCCGAAAAAAAGTGTGCTCAGCATTCCCAGAAATCACCGGTACTCCTTGGTGGGGTGGTGCTCCTAAGGTATACTTGGGGAGGTGGTATGTTGCTCGAAAGTTGGAAAGTTGGAAAGTTGCCATGTACGGGATTGAAAACAGAGCAGCTGAAACCTATGAAAAGGACCAAGCCGGAACTTGGATTTTCTCAAGACAAGTGGCAATCGTGCGAGTGGCTGCATGTCGAGAGTTTCCATGTATAGGGCTGACACCCGGCAGCTGAAACATAAGAAAATGTCCAGCCGCAACGTGGATTTTTAAACAAAAGTGGCACTCGTGCGAGTGGCGGCATTTTGACAGCTTGCACAGTACGGGGTTGACTCCCCGCAGCTGAAACCTATGAATACGTCCAACCGGAACGTGGATTTTTGAAGAAAAGTGGCAATCGAGCGGGTGGCGGCAAGTTGAGAGTTGCCACGTACTTGGTTGACCCCCGGCAGCTGAAACCAATGAAAACGTCGAACCGGAACGTGGATTTTTAAAGAAAAGTGGCAATCGTGCGAGTGGCGGCAAGTTGAGAGTTGCAATGTACGGGGTTGACACCCGGCAGCTGAAACCTATGAAAACATCCAACCGGTAGGCGGATTTCTCAAGAAAAGTGGCAATCGTGCGAGTGGCGGCAAGTTGAGAGTTGTCATGTACGGGGTTGACACCCGGCAGCTAAAACCTATGAAAAGTGGCTCGGGTAGTCGTTTTTCTTAAGAAAACTGGCCTTTTTACCTTTTTTTACTTGTACAAAAAAAGTGTGCTCAGCATTCCCGAAATCACCGAGTACTCCTTGGTGGGGTGGTGCTCCTAAGGTATACTCGGGGAGGTGGTATGTTGCTCGAAAGTTGGAAAGTTGCCATGTACGGGATTGAAAACGAGCAGCTGAAACCTATGAACAAGTGGCAATCATGCGAGTGGCTGCATGTCGAGAGTTTCCATGTATAGGGCTGACACCCGACAGCTGAAACATAAGAAAATGTCCAACCGCAACGTGGATTTCTAAAGAAAAGTGGCACTCGTGCGAGTGGCGGCATTTTGAGAGTTGCCTGGTCCGGGGTTGACTCCCGCAGCTGAAACCTATGAATACGTCCAACCGGAACGTGGATTTTTGAAGAAAAGTGGCAATCGAGCGGGTGGCGGCAAGTTGAGAGTTGCCACGTACTTGGTTGACCCCGGCAGCTGAAACCTATGAAAACGTCGAACCGGAACGTGGATTTTCAAAGAAAAGTGGCAATCGTGCGAGTGGCGGCAAGTTGAGAGTTGCAATGTACGGGGTTGACACCCGGCAGCTGAAACCTATGAAAATGTCCAGCCGGAACGTGGATTTCTCAAGAAAAGTGGCAATCGTGCGGCTGGCGGCAAGTTCGGAGTTGTCATGTCCGCGGTTGACACACGGCAGCTGAAACCTATGAAAACGTATACCCCGAGTGTGGATTTCTCAAGAAAAGTGGCAATCCTGCGGGTCGTGGCAAGTTGAGAGTTGCAATGTCCGGGCTGACACCGGCAGCTGAAACATATGAAATCGTCCAACCGGAACGTGGATTTCTCAAGAAAAGTTGTAATCGTGCGGTCGGCGGCAAGTTGAGAGTTGACACGTTCGGGGTTGACACCCGGCAGCTGAAACCTATGAAAACGTCCAACCGGAACGTGGATTTTTAAAGAAAAGTGGCAATCGTGCGAGTGGCGGCAAGTTGAGAGTTACCATGTACGGGGTTGACACTCGGCAGCTGAAACCTAAGAAAATGTCCAGCTGGAACGTGGATTTCTCAAGAAAAGTGGCAATCGTGCGGTCGGCGGCAAGTTGAGAATTGTCATGTCCGCGGTTGAGACCGGCAGCTGAAACCTATGAAAACGTATACCCGAGTGTGGATTTACGAAGAAAAGTGGCTATCGTGCGGGTCGTGGCAAGTTGACACTCGGCAGCTCAAACCTATGAAAATGTCCAGCCGGAACGTGGATTTCTCAAGAAAAGTGGCAATCGTGCGGCTGGCGGCAAGTTGAGAGTTGTCATGTCCGCGATTGACACCCGGTAGCTGAAACCTATGAAAACGTATACCCGAGTGTGGATTTCTCAAGAAAAGTGGCAATCGTGCGGGTCGTGGCAAGTTGAGAGTTGCAATGTCCGGGGCTGACACCCGGCAGTCGAAACATATGAAATCTTCCAACCGGAACGGGGATTTCTCAAGAAAAGTGGCAATCGTGCGGCTGGCGGCAAGTTGGGTGTTGCCACGTTCGGGGTTGACACCCGGCAGCTGAAACCTATGAAAACGTCCACCCGGAGTGTGGATTTCTCAAGAAAAGTGGCAATCGTGCGGGTCGCGGCAAGTTGAGAGTTGCAAAGTCCGGGGTTGACACCTGGCAGCTGAAACCTATGAAAACGTCCAACCGGGACATGGATTTCTCAAGAAAAGTGGTAATCGTGCGGGTGGCAGCAAGTTGAGAGTTGCCATGTACGGGTGGACACCCGGCAGCTGAAACCTATGAAAACATCCAACCGGTAGGCGGATTTCTCAAGAAAAGTGGCAATCGTGCGAGTGGCGGCAAGTTGAGAGTTGTCATGTACGGGGTTGACACCCGGCAGCTAAAACCTATGAAAAGTGGCTCGGGTAGTCGTTTTTCTTAAGAAAAGCGGCCTTTTTACCTTTTTTTACTTGTACGAAAAAAAGTGTGCTCAGCATTCCCGAAATCACCGAGTACTCCTTGGTGGGGTGGTGCTCCTAAGGTATACTCGGGGAGGTGGTATGTTGCTCGAAAGTTGGAAAGTTGCCATGTACGGGATTGAAAACGAGCAATTGAAACCTATGAACAAGTGGCAATCATGCGAGTGGCTGCATGTCGAGAGTTTCCATGTATAGGGTCGACACCCGACAGCTGAAACATAAGAAAATGTCCAACCGCAACGTGGATATCTAAAGAAAAGTGGCACTCGTGCGAGTGGCGGCATTTTGAGAGTTGCCTGGTCCGGGGTTGACTCCCGCAGCTGAAACCTATGAATACGTCCAACCGGAACGTGGATTTTTGAAGAAAAGTGGCAATCGAGCGGGTGGCGGCAAGTTGAGAGTTGCCACGTCATCGGTTGACCCCGGCAGCTGAAACCTATGAAAACGTCGAACCGGAACGTGGATTTTTAAAGAAAAGTGGCAATCGTGCGAGTGGCGGCAAGTTGAGAGTTGCAATGTACGGGGTTGACACCCGGCAGCTGAAACCTATGAAAATGTCCAGCCGGAATGTGGATTTCTCAAGAAAAGTGGCAATCGTGCGGTCGGCGGCAAGTTCAGAGTTGTCATGTCCGCGGTTGACACACGGCAGCTGAAACCTATGAAAACGTATACCCCGAGTGTGGATTTCTCAAGAAAAGTGGCAATCCTGCGGGTCGTGGCAAGTTGAGAGTTGCAATGTCCGGGCTGACACCCGGCAGCTGAAACATATGAAATCGTCCAACCGGAACGTGGATTTCTCAAGAAAAGTTGTAATCGTGCGGCTGGTGGCAAGTTGAGAGTTGCCACGTTCGGGGTTGACACCCGGCAGTGAAACCTATGAAAACGTCCAACCGGAACGTGGATTTTTAAAGAAAAGTGGCAATCGTGCGAGTGGCGGCAAGTTGAGAGTTACCATGTACGGGGTTGACACTCGGCAGCTGAAACCTAAGAAAATGTCCAGCCGGAACGTGGATTTCTCAAGAAAAGTGGCAATCGTGCGGCTGGCGGCAAGTTGAGAATTGTCATGTCCGCGGTTGAGACCCGGCAGCTGAAACCTATGAAAACGTATACCCGAGTGTGGATTTCTGAAGAAAAGTGGCTATCGTGCGGGTCGTGGCAAGTTGACACGCGGCAGCTCAAACCTATGAAAATGTCCAGCCGGAACGTGGATTTCTCAAGAAAAGTGGCAATCGTGCGGCTGGCGGCAAGTTGAGAGTTGTCATGTCCGTGATTGACACCCGGTAGCTGAAACCTATGAAAACGTATACCCGAGTGTGGATTTCTCAAGAAAAGTGGCAATCGTGCGGGTCGTGGCAAGTTCGGAGTTGCAATGTCCGGGCTGACACCCGGCAGCTGAAACATATGAAATCTTCCAACCGGAACGGGGATTTCTCAAGAAAAGTGGCAATCGTGCGGCTGGCGGCAAGTTGGGAGTTGCCACGTTCGGGGTTGACACCCGGCAGCTGAAACCTATGAAAACGTCCACCCGGAGTGTGGATTTCTCAAGAAAAGTGGCAATCGTGCGGGTCGCGGCAAGTTGAGAGTTGCAAAGTCCGGGGTTGACACCGGCAGCTGAAACCTATGAAAACGTCCAACCGGGACATGGATTTCTCAAGAAAAGTGGTAATCGTGCGGGTGGCAGCAAGTTGAGAGTTGCCATGTACGGGTGGACACCCGGCAGCTGAAACCTATGAAAACATCCAACCGGTAGGCGGATTTCTCAAGAAAAGTGGCAATCGTGCGAGTGGCGGCAAGTTGAGAGTTGTCATGTACGGGGTTGACACCCGGCAGCTAAAACCTATGAAAAGTGGCTCGGGTAGTCGTTTTTCTTAAGAAAACTGGCCTTTTTACCTTTTTTTACTTGTACGAAAAAAAGTGTGCTCAAGCATTCCAGAAATCACCGGTACTCCTTGGTGGGGTGGTGCTCCTAAGGTATACTCGGGGAGGTGGTATGTTGCTCGAAAGTTGGAAAGTTGCCATGTACGGGATTGAAAACGAGCAGCTGAAACCTATGAACAAGTGGCAATCATGCGAGTGGCTGCATGTCGAGAGTTTCCATGTATAGGGCTGACACCCGACAACTGAAACATAAGAAAATGTCCAACCGCAACGTGGATTTCTAAAGAAAAGTGGCACTCGTGCGAGTGGCGGCATTTTGAGAGTTGCACTGGTCCGGGGTTGACTCCCGCAGCTGAAACCTATGAATACGTCCAACCGGAACGTGGATTTTTGAAGAAAAGTGGCAATCGTGCGGGTGGCGGCAAGTTGAGAGTTGCCACGTCATTGGTTGACCCCGGCAGCTGAAACCTATGAAAATGTCCAGCCGGAACTTGGACTTCACAAGAAAAGTGCCAATCGTGCGGCTGGCGGCAAGTTGAGTTTTGTCATGTCCGCGGTTGACACCCGGCAGCTGAAACCTATGAAAACGTACACCCAGATCTGTGGATTTCTCAAGAAAAGTGGCAATCGTGCGGGTCGCGGCAAGTTGAGAGTTGCAATGTCCGGGTCGACACCCGGCAGCTGAAACATATGAAATCGTCCAACCGGAACGTGGATTTTTGAAGAAAAGTGGCAATCGTGCGGGTGGCGGCAAGTTGAGAGTTGCCACGTACTTGGTTGACCCCGGCAGCTAAAACCTATGAAAACGTCCAACCGGAACGTGGATTTTGAAAGAAAAGTGGCAATCGTGCGAGTGGCGGCAAGTTGAGAGTTGCCATGTACGGGGTTGACACCCGGCAGCTGAAACCTATGAAAATGTCCAGTCGGAACGTGGATTTCTCAAGAAAAGTGCCAATCGTGCGGCTGGCGGCAAGTTGAGAGTTGTCATGTCCGCGATTGACACCCGGCAGCTGAAACCTATGAAAACGTACACCCGAGTGTGGATTTCTCAAGAAAAGTGGCAATCGTGGGGGTCGCGGCAAGTTGAGAGTTGCAATGTCCGGGCTAACACCCGGCAGACTGAAACATATGAAATCGTCCAACCGGAACGTGGATTTTTTGAAGAAAAGTGGCAATCGTGCGGGTGGCGGCAAGTTGAGAGTTGCCACGTACTGGTTGACCCCGGCAGCTAAAACCTATGAAAACATCCAACCGGAACGTGGATTTTTAAAGAAAAGTGGCAATCGTGCGAGTGGCGGCATTTTGAGAGTTGCCTGGTCCGGGGTTGACTCCCGCAGCTGAAACCTATGAATACGTCCAACCGGAACGTGGATTTTTGAAGAAAAGTGGCAATCGAGCGGGTGGCGGCAAGTTGAGAGTTGCCACGTCACTGGTTGACCCCGGCAGCTGAAACCTACGAAAACGTCGAACCGGAACGTGGATTTTTAAAGAAAAGTGGCAATCGTGCGAGTGGCGGCAAGTTGAGAGTTGCAATGTACGGGGTTGACACCCGGCAGCTGAAACCTATGAAAATGTCCAGCCGGAACGTGGATTTCTCAAGAAAAGTGGCAATCGTGCGGGCTGGCGGCAAGTTCGGAGTTGTCATGTCCGCGGTTGACACACGGCAGCTGAAACCTATGAAAACGTATACCCGAGTGTGGATTTCTCAAGAAAAGTGGCAATCCTGCGGGTCGTGGCAAGTTGAGAGTTGCAATGTCCGGGCTGACACCCGGCAGTTGAAACATATGAAATCGTCCAACCGGAACGTGGATTTCTCAAGAAAAGTGGTAATCGTGCGGCTGGCGGCAAGTTGAGAGTTGCCACGTTCGGGGTTGACACCCGGCAGCTGAAACCTATGAAAACGTCCAACCGGAACGTGGATTTTTAAAGAAAAGTGGCAATCGTGCGAGTGGCGGCAAGTTGAGAGTTACCATGTACGGGGTTGACACTCGGCAGCTGAAACCTAAGAAAATGTCCAGTCGGAACGTGGATTTCTCAAGAAAAGTGGCAATCGTGCGGCTGGCGGCAAGTTGAGAATTGTCATGTCCGCGGTTGAGACCCGGCAGCTGAAACCTATGAAAACGTATACCCGAGTGTGGATTTACGAAGAAAAGTGGCTATCGTGCGGGTCGTGGCAAGTTGACACTCGGCAGCTCAAACCTATGAAAATGTCCGAGCCGGAACGTGGATTTCTCAAGAAAAGTGGCAATCGTGCGGCTGGCGGCAAGTTGAGAGTTGTCATGTCCGCGATTGACACCCGGTAGCTGAAACCTATGAAAACGTATACCCGAGTGTGGATTTCTCAAGAAAAGTGGCAATCGTGCGGGTCGTGGCAAGTTGAGAGTTGCAATGTCCGGGCTGACACCCGGCAGCTGAAACATATGAAATCGTCCAACCGGAACGTGGATTTTTGAAGAAAAGTGGCAATCGTGCGGGTGGCGGCAAGTTGAGAGTTGCCACGTCTCGGTTGACCCCGGCAGCTAAAACCTATGAAAACGTCCAAGCTGGAACGTGGATTTTGAAAGAAAAGTGGCACTCGTGCGAGTGGCGGCAAGTTGAGAGTTGCCATGTAGGGGGTTGACGCCCGGCGAGTGAAACCTATGAAAATGTCCAGCCGGAACATGGATTTCTCAAGAAAAGGGGCAATCGTGCGGTCGGCGGCAAGTTGAGAGTTGTCATTTCCGCGGTTGACACCCGGCAGCTGAAACCTATGAAAACGTACACCCGAGTGTGGATTTCTCAAGAAAAGTGGCAATCGTGCGGGTCGCGGCAAGTTGAGAGTTGCAATGTCCGGGCTGACACCCAACAGCTGAAACTTATGAAATCGTCCAACCGGAACATGGATTTCTAAAGAAAAGTGGCAATCGTGTGAGTGGCAGCAAAGTTGAGAGTTCCCACGTACGGGTTGACACCCGGCAGTTGAAACCTATGAAAAGTGGCTCGGGTAGTCATTTTTCTTAAGCAAAGCTGGCCTTTTTCCCTCTTTTGGCTTGCCCGAAAAAGTGTGATCAACATTCCCGAAATCCCGAGTACTCGGTGGGGTGGTGCTCCTAAGGTATATTGGGGGGTGGTGGTATGTTGCTCGGAAGTTGGAAAGTTGGAAAGTGGTCATGTACGGGGTTGAAAACCGGGAGCTGAAACCTATGAAAAGGACCAACCGATGCACTGGATTTTCTCAAGAAAAGTGGCAATTGTGCGGCGGCTACATGTTGAGAGTTTTCATGTACGGGGTTGACAGTGGCAGCTGAAACATATGGAAACGTGCAACCGGAACATGGATTTCTCAAGAAAAGTGGCAATTGTGCGGGTGGCGGCAAAGTTGAGAGTGGCCATGTACGGGTTGACACCCGGCAGCTAACACCTATGAAAACATCCAACCGGTAGGTGGATTTCTCAAAAAAAGTGGCAATCGTGCGAGTGGCGGCTAGTTGAGAGTTGTCATGTACGGGGTTGACACCGAGCAGCTGAAACCTATGAAAATGTCCACCGGAGTGTGGATTTCTCAAGAAAAGTGGCAATCGTGCGGGTCGCGGCAAGTTACGAGTTGCCGGGTTCGGGGTTGACACCGGCGGTTGAAACCTATGAAAACGTCCAACTCTGAACATGGATTTCTCAAGAAAAGTGGCAATCGTGCGGGTGGCGGCAAGTTGAGAGTTGCCATGTACGGGTTGAGCACCGACAATGTCGAGTCTTAAACTCGGCACTAGTACTACCAGTCCCTCACGAATTCCACGCTCAACTTGCCGCCACCCGCACGATTGCCACTTTTCTTGAGAAATCCATGTTCGAGGTTGGACGTTTTCATAGGTTTCAACCGCCGGTGTCAACCCCGAACCCGGCAACTCGGAACTTGCCGCGACCCGCACGATTGCCACTATTCTTGAGAAATCCACGTTCCGGCTGGACATTTTCATAGGTTTCTGCTGCCGGGTGTCAACCCCGTACATGGCAACTCTCAACTTGCCGCCACTCGCACGATTGCCACTTTTCATTAAAAATCCACGTTCCGGTTGGACGTGTTCATAGGTTTCAGCTGCCGGGGTCAACCCGTACATGGCAACTCTCAACTTGCCGCGACCCGCACGATTGCCACTTTTCTTGAGAAATCCACACTCCGGGTGCACGTTTTCATAGGTTTCAGCTGCCGGGTGTCAACCCGGACATGACAGCTCTCAACTTGCCGCCGACCACACGATTGCCACTATTCTTGGGAAATCCACGTTCCGCCTAGACATTTTCATAGGTTTTAGCTGCCGGGTGTCAACCCCGTACATGGCAACCCTCAACTTGCCGCCACTCGCACGATTGTCACTTTTCTTTTAAAATCCACGTTCCGGTTGGACGTTTTCATAGGTTCCAGCAGCCTGGGGTCAACCGAGTACATGGCAGCTCTCAACTTGCCGCCACCCGCACGATTGCCACTTTTCTTGAGAAATCCGCCTACCGGTTGGATGTTTGCATAGGCTTCAGCTGTCGGGTGTCAACCCGTACATGGCAACTCTCAACTTGCCGCCACCCGCACGATTGCAACCTTTCTTGAGAAATCCATGTCCCGGTTGTACGTTTTCATAGGTTTCAGCTGCCGGCTGTCAACCCAGGACATGGCAACACTCAACTTGCCGCGACCCGCACGATTGCCACTTTTCTTGAGAAATCCACACTCCGGGTGGACGTTTTCATAGGTTTCAGCTGCCGGATGTCAACCCCGAACATGACAGTTCTCAACTTGCCGCCGCTCGCACGATTGCCACTTTTCTTTTAAAATCCACGTTTCGGTTGGACGTTTTCATAGATTTCAGCTGCCGGGGTCAACCCGTACGTGGCAACTATCAATTTGCCGCCACCCGCACGATTGCCACTTTTCTTGAGAAATTCACGTTCCGATTGGATGTTTTCATAGGTTTCAGCTGCGGGTGTCAACCCCGTACCGAGCAACTCTCAATATGCCGCCACTCGCACGATTGCCACTTTTCTTTAGAAATCCATGTTGTGGTTGGACGTTTTCATTTGTTTCAGCTGCTCGGTGTCAACCCCATACATGGAAACTCTCGACATGCAGCCACTCGCACGATTGCCACTTTTCTTGAGAAAATCCAGGTTACGGCTTGGAACTTTTCATTGGTTTCAGCTGCCGGTTTTCAATTCCGTACATGGCAACTTTCCAACATCCGAGCAACATACCACCTCCCCCCCCCCGCCAATATACCTTAGGAGCACCACCCCACCAAGGAGTACTAGGGATTTACGGGAATGCTTGAGCACACTATTTTTTGGGCAAGTTAAAAGAGGTAAAAGGCCGGTTTTCTTAAAAAACGACTACCCGAGCCACTTTTCATATGTTTCAGCTGCCTGGTGTCAACCCCGTACATGACAACTCTCAACTTGCCGCCACTCGCACGATTGCCACTTTTCTTGAGAAATCCGCCTACCGATTGGATGTTTTCATAGGTTTCAGCTGCCGGGTGTCAACCCGTACATGGCAACTCTCAACTTGCCGCCACCCGCACGATTGCAACCTTTCTTGAGAAATCATTGTCCCGGTTGGACGTTTTCATAGGTTTCAGCTGCCGGCTGTCAACCCGGGACATGGCAACACTCAACTTGCTGCGACCCGCACGATTGCCACTTTTCTTGAGAAATCCACACTCCGGGTGGACGTTTTCATAGGTTTCAGCTGCCGGATGTCAACACCGAACATGACAGTTCTCAACTTGCCGCCACTCGCACGATTGCCACTTTTCTATTAAAATCCACATTTCGAGTTGGACGTTTTCATAGATTTCAGCTGCCAGGGGTCAACCCGTATGTGGCAGCTCGTCAATTTGCCGCCACCCGTACGATTGCCACTTTTCTTGAGAAATTCACGTTCCGATTGGATGTTTTCATAGGTTTCAGCTGCGAGGTGTCAACCCCGTACTGAGCAACTCTCAATATGCTGCCACTCGCACCATTGCCACTTTTCTTTAGAAATCCACGTTGTGGTTGGACGTTTTCATATGTTTCAGCTGCACTGGTGTCAACCCCATACATGGAAACTCTCGACATGCAACCACTCGCATGATTGCCACTTTTCTTGAGAAAATCCAGGTTTTGGCTTGGAACTTTTCATTGGTTTCAGTTGCCGGTTTTCAATTCCGTACATGGCAACTTTCCAACTTTTCAACTTCGAGCAACATACCACCTCCCCCCCCCCTCAATATACCTTAGGAGCACCACCCCACCAAGGAGTACTAGGGATTTACGGGAATGCTGAGCACACTATTTTTTTGGGCAAGTCAAAAGAGGTAAAAGGCCGGTTTTCTTAAAAAAAACGACTACCGAGCCACTTTTCATATGTTTCAACTGCCTGGTGTCAACCCCGTACATGACAACTCTCAACTTGCCGCCACTCGCACGATTGCCACTTTTCTTGAGAAATCCGCCTACCGGTTGGATGTTTTCATAGGTTTCAGCTGCCGGGTGTCAACCCGTACATGGCAACTCTCAACTTGCCGCCACCCGTACGATTGCAACCTTTCTTGAGAAATCCATGTCCCGGTTGGACGTTTTCATAGGTTTCAGCTGCCGGTTGTCAACCCAGGACATGGCAACACTCAACTTGCGGCGACCCGCACGATTGCCACTTTTCTTGAGAAATCCACACTCCGGGTGGACGTTTTCATAGGTTTCAGCTGCCGGATGTCAACCCCAAACATGACAGTTCTCAACTTGCCGCCACTCGCACGATTGCCACTTTTCTTTTAAAATCCACATTTCGGTTGGACGTTTTCATAGATTTCAGCTGCCGGGGTCAACCCGTACGTGGCAACTATCAACTTGCCGCCACCCGCATGATTGCCACTTTTCTTGAGAAATTCACGTTCCGATTGGATGTTTTCATGGGTTTTAGCTGCGGGGTGTCAACCCCGTACCGAGCAACTCTCAATATGCCGCCACTCGCACGATTGCCACTTTTCTTTAGAAATCCAAGTTGTGGTTGGACGTTTTCATATGTTTCAGCTGCCTGGTGTCAACCCCATACATGGAAACTCTCGACATGCAACCACTCGCACGATTGCCACTTTTCTTGAGAAAATCCATGTTACGGCTTGGAACTTTTCATTCGTTTCAGCTGCCGGTTTTCAATTCTGTACATGGCAACTTTTCAACTTTTGAGCAACATACCACCTCCCCCCCCCCCCAATATACCTTAGGAGCACCACCCCACCAAGGAGTACTAGGGATTTACGGGAATGCTTGAGCACACTATTTTTTTGGGCAAGTCAAAAGAGGTAAAAGGCCGGTTTTCTTGAAAAAACGACTACCGAGCCACTTTTCATATGTTTCAGCTGCCTGGTGTCAACCCCGTACATGACAACTCTCAACTTGCCGCCACTCGCACGATTGCCACTTTTCTTGAGAAATCCGCCTACCGGTTGGATGTTTTCATAGGTGTTAGCTGCCAGGTGTCAACATGTACATGGCCACTCTCAACTTTGCCGCCACCCGCACGATTGCCACGTTTCTTGAGAAATCCATGTTCCGGTTGGACGTTTTCATAGGTTTCAGCTGTCGGGTGTCAACCCCGGACATGGCAACTCTCAACTTCCCGCCGGCCGCACGATTGCCGGTTTGTTGAGAAACCCACGTTCCGGCTGGATATTTTCATAGGTTTCAGCCGCCGGGTGTCAACCCCGTACATGGCAACTATCAACTCGCCGCCACTCGCACGATTGCTTGAGACAGACCGACCCATGGATCGAAAATCCCGAGGTGCTGTTTAAGCGGACACAAGATAATACAACAAGCGACGGAGTTCAAATATGACATAGAGAAATTAGCATCGTTTTACATCGAGTTTAATGCAGCGGAAAATAAACGAGTTCAAGTTTGAAAATGCGGAAACGGAAGCGATAATTAACGTCTAACAAATATACATCTCGACGATACATGCGGTGGTGATTAATCCGAGCCCGTACGGATAACAACGTAGCCAAACACAAGCAGCGGCAAGGCTAGGCTTCCCGGTGGGAAGACCAGCCCTCCGGGATCTGCAAGTCCCGGGCGGTACACCAACGAGCAACTCATATGCATCATCCGTATTACTGAAAAACAACATAGGCACAAAGCCCGAGCAACTAAAGCTCAACAAGGCTGACCCGTCAAATGGTTCACAAAACCGACTCCTAGACATGCAAGGCTCGAGAGGAGTGTACTGATTTTCAGGATATAAAACAGCGACTAAGCGGTGGATCCTTACTTTCAATATTATTGCCAAGTTTAATCTTACATAAATAAATTCGGTGATCATGAAGAGAAACATAAATACAAGTGTAGCATGAATATATCAAAGTAACCTCATCAACAACAATAATTGAGGAAGTACCATTAGCATTTAGAATTTAAATTCAAGTTATTTCTACGATGTGACTCGGTGAACAAGCGGGTACTCATTACTGCGAGGGACGGTGATATGTATCAATTTTACACCAGCTGGGAAAAACCCGAAGCACACGACATACGCATCATCTAAGAACACGTATCTCAACCTTTCACAAAGGTGTCATTCGAGTGGGAAGGGTACAAGATCTCCAAAGTGGCCAGCAGCTCATCGGTAACGTCGTGAGCCTACTACCCACTCCTTGCGCGGGCACAACGACCGGAGACCAGGGTTATCTTCCATAGTACAACATCAAGTGCTACATAAGCTTACAAGTCCCCAATAAAACTAGCATGTACTCGGTACAGTTCAAAACTTGTCCGAAGGCTCCAACAACGATATGGTCCTCAACCAACACGAGACGGGGCTACAACCTTGCAAACCATGCCCTCGCAAGGCACATGTGCTTGCCCTTTCCTCTCTGGCCCGTCCACGTCTCAACTTTTAATTGTTTACACGAACGGTCCGCCACCTTGCGAGACAAGCCCTATCCGAGGCCCTTGCCTTTGCTCTTTCCAAAACAGACTCGTTCGGTTCCATTTACTTGTGATTAACAACTCGTTCTACTAACATTTGAGTAATTTACTACTTTGTGTACTGTTGATCCTAGAATTAAGCATAGCAAATATTCTAGTAGGCTAAGCTGTACCGAGTATAACATCTACATAGGATTCATCCGGGGACAATGCAAGTGGATTTTCAGCCGAACACCTAGACTTAATGCACAATTCATTCTAGACGAGTCTAGCAATAGTGATACTGAAAATAAAAATTTTAAAACTGGGAGGATGCACCGGGGCTTGCCTGGAGCTACTACAACAGAGTTAGGGTCTTCGAGTGCCGGGTCTTGATTGAGAGAGATATCCTTCGAAGATCCTCAACCAGGCACTTCAACGTTTCCTAAATAGCGGAATGTCAATATCGGTGAATGCAAAGACATGTGATCAATGTGAATGATGTCGATGTATGAATGAAACATTCAAATAACAGAAATAATATGTTACGTAAGATGTTTCTTGAAGACATATGCTTAAATATAAATTTATTTTAAAGTATCCTTTCATTATCACATGTAATAATGAAGTACTTAATCATAATAATTAAAGGCATTTAAATGACATGATCACATTTGCAAGGGTTCTGTACATATGCATTATACAAGAGCTATATACAGGACATAGCAAAATAATAACAAGTTTCATCATTTTATGTGGAGAGATTTAACTTTAAACATAAAAGCAACGGTTTCTACAAGCAAAATTCCCTAGGAAATTACTGGGTGTAGATATGGACATGGGGTAATACAGGGTGATACTACATGATTTTAGTGACATTTAGGTTCTGGTATTACATTTATTTGATGCATAAATTAATTGTTGAAATTTAAATATGATAAACCAAGCATTAAGAATACAATGATATACATGCAGAAACATTATGAATATGATGCACCAAATGAAAGAGCATGTTCAGAGGAATCCAAAACATTTTAGTTTACATCATTTGCTTTTCCAGATAAAAAGATATGAATTTATTTGGGTTTACAAACTTATAATTATTCTGGAAATAATATGAAGCAAAAATGAGTTTTACCAACACCATTAAATAGTTCTCTTTATAAGGAATCCAACAAAATTGGATTTGCTCAAATTGGAGCTCTAAATCTTTAGTTATGTTTTTTCTAATTTAATTCAATTTTCTGAAGTAACTACAAAAATGCCATTACGAAATTTAAAATTAAACCAGTGCGCTAGCTGCCACGGGATAGGCCACACGGTTCAGGATTTGGTGTGGCTGCGGTCATTTTGGATCCGGGCTGGTGTGGCCGGACATGTGGCTCGCCGGAGCTTCACCGGAAAGGGACGACGTAAGGCGGAGGATGGCGAGGACTTGGTCGAAACTCGAGGGGAAGCTCACCTACGTGCGGCGTGCGGCAAGGAGAAACCGGTGGAGGTGGTTCACAGGGCGCGCGGTCACCGGATCTAGCTTGCCGGCGATAATGGCGGGTGGGCGACGTTCGGCGGCGGCGTGAGCTCGAACCGAAAGGCGAAAAGCTCGGGTTCTTGTGCTGCGACGTTCGGTGGAGCATGGCGAAGAGCGTCTTGTGGTCGCTCGTCCACGGAGCTCGCCGGAAAGAGGCCCGCACCTTGGAGGTCAAAAGGCCGGCGAGCTATGGCGGGGAAAAGTCCGAATCCGGCTCGCTCGGTGGGGGGAACAAAGGGGAAAAGGGTGAGGGTGGTTCCCCACGCGGATGCGCACACACGGGGAGAGAAATCATGCGAAATGGCTCACCGTGCTTTGCGAACTTTGCGATGAAGCTCGAGGCGGCCGGTAATGGCGTCTCCGGAGAAAAGCTCAAAATTAATGGCTTCCGGTGAGGGGAATGACGGGGTGTCGGTTACGGGAGGTGCTGCGGTTCATGGAGCATCCATTGGGAGCATTTGTTCGGGCTAGGGCGGGGAGGCAGCAAGGCGACCGGGCACGGGAGCTTCGAGAGGGTGGCCATGGCGGGCGGGGCTCTCTTCACACTGCTCGTGCGCGCGAGATAGAGCAAGGTAGAGAGTAAGAGTGAGAGAGGGCCGGGTGAGGGGAGCGGCTTGAGGAGGCTCGGAGGAGATGCGCCACGGGGAGGGGCAGGTGGCGCGCTTCTTACTGCCCTGCTGGGGCGTGAGGGAAAAAGAAAGGAGGAAGAAGGCACCGACGTGTGGGTCCCACGGAATATGCCAAGCACCTTTTTCTTTTTCTCGGTTTGTGAGTTTTTGGCAAAAGTAAAGGATTAAATAAATTAGTTCTGGTGCCCTAAAAATCCATCCAAAAATACCAGTGGGTAGCACATCACTTGGAAGAGACATGCACGAAAAGTTTGAGTCCAAACTACTTCTGGTTTAATTTTTGATAATTCATCAAAAAGAGGTAAAATATAATCTTGTCGAATTTTTATAGGGCGTTCTACTCATCCAAAAGACATGGGACTTCTTCCCAGATTTTTCATTTGACTTCCTCTACAACATATATTTTTGCCAGGTGCAATTGTTATAGGAAACTTTTGACTTGTAGTTCAATCCAATATTAATTTATTTGAATTTGCAATTCAAATCACTATGCATGTGACCAAAATTTTTATATTGGGGCTCTACAGAGTCGTTAGGTAATTGTAGAATTTTGTGTTGAGACGTTCGTGACACCGGGGTGTCACAATTGCCACTTTTCTTGAGAAATCCGCCTACCGGTTGGATGTTTTCATAGGTTTCAGCTGCTAGGGGTCAACCCGTACATGGCAACTCTCAACTTGCCGCCACCCGCATGATTGCCACTTTTCTTAAGAAATCCACTTTTCGGTTGGACGTTTTCATTGGGTTCAGCTGCCGGGTGTCAACCCGTACATGGCAACTCTCAACTTGCCGCCACTCGCACGATTGTCACTTTCCTTTAGAAATCCACGTTCCGGTTGGACGTTTTCATATGTTTCAGTTGTCGGGTGTCAACCCCGTAGATGGAAAGGCTCAACATGCAGCCACTCGCACGATTGCCACTTTTCTTAAGAAAGTCTAGGTTCTTGTTCGTCCTTTTCATAGGTTTCAGTTGCCGGTTTTCATCCCCGTTCATGGCACCTTTCCAACTTTCTAACTTCCGAGCAACATACCACCTCCCCCCAATATACCTTAAGAGCAACACCCCACCAAGGAGTACTGGGGATTTCGGGAATGCTTGAGCACACTTTTTTCGGGCAAGCCAAAAGAGGCAAAAATGCCGGTTTTCTTAAGAAAAACGACTACCCGAGCCACTTTTCATAGTTTTCAGCTGCCGGGTGTCAACCCCATACATCACAACTCTCAACTTTCCACCACCCGCACGATTGCCACTTTTCTTGAGAAATCCATGTTCCGAGTTGGACGTTTTCATATGTTTCAGTTGCCGGGTGTCAACCCCGGACATGGCAACTCTCAACTTGCCGCGACCCGCAGGATTGCCACTTTTCTTGAGAAATCTACACTCCGGGTGGACGTTTTTCATAGGTTTCAGCTGCCGGGTGTCAACCTCGGACATGACAACTCTCAACTTGCCGCCGACCGCACGATTGCCACATTTCTTGAGAAATCCACGTTCCAGCTGGACATTTTCATAGGTTTCAGCTGCCGGGTGTCAACCTCGTACATGGCAACTCTCAACTTGCCGCCACTCGCACGATTGTCACTTTTCTTTTAAAATCCCCGTTCCCGTTGGACGTTTTCATAGGTTTTAGCAGCCTGGGGTCAACAAGTACATGGCAACTCTAAACTTGTCGCCACCCACACGATTGCCACTTTTCTTGAGAAATCCACCTACCGGTTGGATGTAGTCATAGGTTTCAGCTGCCGGGTGTCAACCCGTACATGGCAACTCTCAACTTGCCGCCACCCGCATGATTGCCACTTTTCTTAAGAAAGCCACTTTTCGGTTGGACGTTTTCATTGGGTTCAGCTGCCGGGTGTCAACCCGTACATGGCAACTCTCAACTTGCCGCCACTCGCACGATTGTCACTTTCCTTTAGAAATCCACGTTCCGGTTGGACGTTTTCATATGTTTCAGCTGTCGGGTGTCAACCCCGTAGATGGAAAGTCTCAACATGCATCCACTCGCACGATTGCCACTTTTCTTAAGAAAGTCCAGGTTCTTGTTCGTCCTTTTCATAGGTTTCAGTTGCCGGTTTTCATCCCCGTTCATGGCACCTTTCCAACTTTCTAACTTCACGAGCAACATACCACCTCCCCCAATATACCTTAAGAGCAACACCCCACCAAGGAGTACTGGGATTTCCGAGAATGCTGAGCACACTTTTTTCGGGCAAGCCAAAAGAGGTAAAAATGCCGGTTTTCTTAAGAAAAACAACTACCCGAGCCACTTTTCATAGTTTTCAGCTGCCGGGTGTCAACCCCATACATGACAACTCTCAACTTGCCACCACCCGCACGATTGCCACTTTTCTTGAGAAATCCATGTTCCGAGTTGGACGTTTTCATATGTTTCAGTTGCCGGGTGTCAACCCCGGACATGGCAACTCTCAACTTGCCGCGACCCGCAGGATTGCCACTTTTCTTGAGAAATCTACACTCCGGGTGAACGTTTTCATAGGTTTCAGCTGCCGGGTGTCAACCTCGGACATGACAACTCTCAACTTGCCGCCAGCCGCACGATTGCCACATTTCTTGAGAAATCCACGTTCCGGCTGGACATTTTCATAGGTTTCAGCTGCCGGGTGTCAACCTCGTACATGGCAACTCTCAACTTGCTGCCACTCGCACGATCGTCACTTTTCTTTTAAAATCCCCGTTCCTGTTGGACGTTTTCATAGGTTTTAGCAGCCTGGGGTCAACAAGTACATGGCAACTCTAAACTTGTCGCCACCCACACGATTGCCACTTTTCTTGAGAAATCCACCTACCGGTTGGATGTAATCATAGGTTTCAGCTGCCGGGTGTCAACCCGTACATGGCAACTCTCAACTTGCCACCACCCGCATGATTGCCACTTTTCTTAAGAAATCCACTTTCCGGTTGGACGTTTTCATTGGGTTCAGTTGTCGGGTGTCAACCCGTACATGGCAACTCTCAACTTACCGTCACTCGCACGATTGTCACTTTCCTTTAGAAATCCACGTTCCGGTTGGACGTTTTCATATGTTTCAGTTGTCGGGTGTCGGCCCGTAGATGGAAAGTCTCAACATGCAGCCACTCGCACGATTGCCACTTTTCTTAAGAAAATCCAGGTTCCTCGTTCGTCCTTTTCATTGGTTTCAGCTGCCGGTTTTCATCCCCGTTCATGGCACCTTTGCAACTTTCTAACTTCCGAGCAACATACCACCTCCCCCCAATATACCTTAAGAGCAACACCCCACCAAGGAGTACTGGGGATTTACGGGAATGCTGAGCACACTTTTTTCGGGCAAGCCGAAAGAGGTAAAAATGCCGGTTTTCTTAAGGAAAACGACTACCCGAGCCACTTTTCATAGTTTTCAGCTGCCGGGTGTCAACCCCATACATGACAACTCTCAACTTTCCACCACCCGCACGATTGCCACTTTTCTTGAGAAATCCATGTTCCGAGTTGGACATTTTCATATGTTTCAGCTGCCGGGTGTCAACCCCGGACATGGCAACTCTCAACTTGCCGCGACCCGCAGGATTGCCACTTTTCTTGAGAAATCTACACTCCGGGTGGACGTTTTCATAGGTTTCAGCTGCCGGGTGTCAACCTCGGACATGACAACTCTCAACTTGCCGCCGGCCGCACGATTGCCACATTTCTTGAGAAATCCACGTTCCAGCTGGACATTTTCATAGGTTTCAGCTGCCGGGTGTCAACCTCGTACATGGCAACTCTCAACTTGCCGCCACTCGCACGATTGTCACTTTTCTTTTAAAATCCCCGTTCCCGTTGGACGTTTTCATAGGTTTTAGCAGCCTGGGGTCAACAAGTACATGGCAACTCTAAACTTGTCGCCACCCACACGATTGCCACTTTTCTTGAGAAATCCACCTACCGGTTGGATGTAGTCATAGGTTTCAGCTGCCGGGTGTCAACCCGTACATGGCAACTCTCAACTTGCCGCCACCCGCATGATTGCCACTTTTCTTAAGAAATCCACTTTTCGGTTGGACGTTTTCATTGGGTTCAGCTGCCGGGTGTCAACCCGTACATGGCAACTCTCAACTTGCCGCCACTCGCACGATTGTCACTTTCCTTTAGAAATCCACGTTCCGGTTGGACGTTTTCATATGTTTCAGCTGTCGGGTGTCAACCCCGTAGATGGAAAGTCTCAACATGCAGCCACTCGCACGATTGCCACTTTTCTTAAGAAAGTCCAGGTTCTTGTTCGTCCTTTTCATAGGTTTCAGCTTGCCAGTTTTCATCCCCGTTCATGGCACCTTTCCAACTTTCTAACTTCCGAGCAACATACCACCTCCCCCCAATATACCTTAAGAGTGTCACACCCCTATCCCGAAAGATAGTTAAGTGTGGTACGGATCGCCTTGGGAGATGATTGACGAAGCAACCATACATAGCATCACATTAACAAACATACACGATTTGCAAGGTTACATAATTAAGTCTTGATTACAACATAGAGTTCGAATAAAAGATACATTAGGTTCGAAATTAAGTCTTACATAACCATGATCTTTGTTCGAATTTAAAGTGCGGAAGCGAAATACATAACTCGACGATACATAGATAACTTAAAGGAACCATGCCGGCCTAGGCCATGGCTCACTCATCATGGGTCGGAGAGCTAGGGACCCATTCAATGGTCCACTCTTTGGGCTCTTCTCCATCCCAAACCACCTTACCACAACAATCACAAAAACCGGCTTGCGGGAAACACCGTAAATCAACATGTAGTGGCAAAGCCCGAGTATCTAACATACTCCGTAAGTCTTACCCGTCAAATGGGCCATCTAAGACCGACTCCTAGATGCATGGGGCTTGACCGGTTTAACTTGGCCTTTTGCATAAATAGCACCTACGCTAATTAGGTTGGCAAATTTATTACTTAGCCAAATTAATAGGGTTATTGCATAAAGAAACTTTAGTGAGCATACTAGCAATACAAGAGTTTGCAATACAATTTAATATCAATATAAAACAGCAAGCTATTCAATCTCTTTCCATTACTACACATTGCGAACTGCTCGAATCAAGTGGTACTCATTAACCGAGAGGAAACGGCGATAATTATCGAATTATTAATCCTGCAGGAAGGAACCCAAATGCACGACATACGCATCATTTAAGAACACGTATGGCCACCGTTCGCGAGTTCATCATAAAGTAAAACACGGGGCCACCGACCCCGAGTACACGTCCCCCTTGCGACCGTTCAACAACGCGCCCAAGGCTTAACCCATGTACTCTCCAACGGTCCTCAACCCGTGCAACCACCTTGCCAAACACATCACCTGCGGGTCGGTGAGATATCCGGCTCACTTTACAACTTACAAGCTACATAAGTTTACCAATCCCCATAAGAAAGGTATGCAAGTGGTACACAACTCAAACTTGTTCGCGGAGCCACAATAGGGTGTTCTCAATTTTTAACCAAATCCATCATGTTCAAGTTTAATCATAAACCATAGGTGAGATTCCCCATTCTATCGTTGACTCCATAAACCAAGCATAGCATTTCTATCGGAGGTATGACACATACTCTACATAGGACATATAGGGATTTATGCACGTGGATTTCCAAGCAATTCCTAGAACTTAAATGCACATTCATCATCCTTAATATAGTGATTAAAAAGAAGACATTTCAAAATAATAGGAATGCACCGGGGCTTGCCTTGAGAGTGATCGAAGTTAGCACTAGCCTCACAAGCGTTGAGCGTGGCAATAGCTTCTTTCGGCGGGATCAATTCGGCGTCGTCACCTAAGAAATGAAATGCAATGCATAAGTCACATGAATACAAGGTCGATGATGAGAGTAATGCATGTGTGCTGTTTTGTAAAGATTCATATGAGTATGTAAATCAAAAGTTTTTGTTTGTTCGAACCCTAACAAGCATGACATGCCTCTTGTTTTCTTTTACGGAACCCAATTTACATGAACAAGCATAACCATACTATTATAATGAGTAATGACTTGGCATAGACATGAGTGCTGTGGTTAGTGTAGGTTTTGGCACTAATATCTTAGCAAGTTTCCATAGTACAAAACGAAGAAATCTAGGCTTATGTATTTTAACATCACATGCGATGACGATTTCCTTTTAAAATAGGAATGCGATCTCAAAATTCATACATACGTGAAATACATGAAACCTTTTGACTAAACCTGCCATGAGGTGCTAAAGGACATAATGAACAGTAGAAATTACATAAACATGTATGAACATGATTTTAAATGACATAAAACTATTTATGCATGTGCTGAAAATGACTTTTTAGGAATTTAGATCTAGGGTTTGCAAAAATCATTACTTAACATGCTCAAAATTTAACATGGGATTTTATACATATGCACAGTACCAAAAGGAAATTAATTACCACGTTTCATGCAAAAAGAATTTATACAGATTTAATTAAAAATTAAATACAGAGAATGCAAGAAATGCAATAACTTGATAACTATGAAATGAAATGCAGATCTTCCAGTGCCAAAAATTCATGTGTGTCTGGGTGAAGCTTTTGGCCAAGTAGCATTTAATTTGGATTTATATTTTTAAAGTTATGGCTTAGTTAAGTTTTCAGGGGTTGACTTTTGTCATTTTTGTAAAAATGTGAAAATGACCAGATCTGATGAGTTCATGTTACTTTTATGAAAGTACACGTCTTCTAGTTTCCAAAACATTTTAGTTTGCAATTTGTGGACATTTCAAACGCCAGATATGAATTTTTCAAACTCAAACGAAGTTCGGGTATACTTACGAGAATGCCACCGGTTCATTTTTAAATCGAGGCGGCCGCGCGCGCTCCGGCGACGGTGGCCGGCGCCGGCGAGGTTCGCCGCGGCGGCGTTGCGCTGGAGCTCATGCTCCGGCCTTTGGGGAGATTGATGCACGCGGCGCGGGAGGACGCCGGTGGGGTCCCCGGGGACGCGCGGTGGCCGGAGGGGCGGCGCGGCGAGCGGCGGAGTACCGCGGAGGTTCGGCGGCGGCGCGTGCGTGGCTCGAGGAGCGAGAGGGGGAGGGAAAAGGTCCGCGAGCATCACCAGGGGGTGGGGGTCGTCGGCGTGCGGTCGGCCGGTGACGAGGAGGGCCGGAACCAAGGTCTCGTCGGCGGGGTGGCGCCGCCGGTGCGACGGCGGCGCGGTTTTCGCCAAATTGCCGGCGAACTCCTGCATGGTAGGGGCAGCCGCGTTAGGGGAAGCTAGTAGGGACCTCCGTGCGTCGCCTCGGCCAAGAAATAGGGCATGAGCACTCGCCTAGACCGAGGCGTGGGCGGAGGCGGCCATGGTGGTTCTCCGGGCGGCGGCGGCTCTTTTCTCCGATTCACGCGCCGGCGAGGGGAGAGGAGGCGAGGCAGCGGTGCGAGGAGGTGCAGAGGGATGTGGGCGAATGATTGGAGGCGCCGAGATGGGGCCTTGGCTCCCGTGCGGTGTTTTCTAAGGCGGAGGGGCCGGGCGGTGCACGGCCGAGCGAGGAAGGGGGAGGCGCGGCCTTCAATTCCCGGCCGTTCCTGTTGGCCGGCGGGTACAGGGACGGTTGGGGAGCGGCCAGGGGTTGCGTGGCGATGGGACGGGGCAGGCACGCGCGCGGCGGTGGCCAGGCTGGCCGGACCGCCGGTCCGGCCGCCATTGCCCGGGGGCAACGATAGCTCGAGGGTTCTTTTTGAATTTCAAATCTGGGTTTCGGTAATTTGGTTAAAATTCATAGCTCTAGGGCTCCAAAAATAAAACCAAAAATATGGGGAGATTCAGGATGATGTGCTCTAATTTTCATCTTTTAGTTTGAAGTCCTAAACTTGCTTCCAAAAATTCACATAAAATTCACAAGTAACAGCGTTTCAGATTTAACTTTGAATTTTTGGGCATTCAAAACTTTGTTCAAAAATTTTGTAAAAATATTGTAAATTCATCTTTTTACATGAGCAATGCAGTGGTGCGAAAATATGTGGGTGGTGTTTTTATAAATTTTTGCATTTAGGTTAGGACTAGGGTTTAGGGTTAGGTTTTCCTTTTTTTCCTTTTTATTTTTCTTATTTTTCTTTTTTTCCTGGTTGGTGATTAACCTTAGTACTTCCTTAATGCTGTGATTAGGAGGTTAATTACGTGGTTGGCCTAAGATCGTGACACGGGATGTCACAGCCCACCCCCTTAAAGAAATTCTCGTCCCGAGAATCGCTACGAGTTAAGGAGAGGGAGTGCGAAAATTACCGATTTGTGTGACGCGAGGAACTCGGGAAAATTCTTCTCTAGAAAATCCTCTTGTTCCCAAGTTGCTTCTTCTTCGGTGTGGTTACTCCATTGCACTTTGTAGAAGGTGATGGTGCGATTGCGAGTTACTCGGTCGCTTTGATCGATAATCCGGACGGGGTATTCGGGGTAGGAGAGATCTTCTTCTAGTTGATCGGTGTCGGAAATGACCACATCTATCGGAGGCTTCAAACATTTCTTGAGTTGAGATACGTGGAACACATTGTGCACTCGAGCAAGACTTTCCGGTAATTGCAATCGGTAAGCAACCGCGCTATGTTTTTCCACAATCGGATAGGGTCCGATATAGCGGGGTGCTAATTTTCCTTTAATTCCAAACCGGGATACGCCCTTATTCGGAGAGACACGAAGATAAACGTGATCTCCCTTCTCAAATTCCAAGGGGCGTCTCCTCTTGTTAGCGTAACTCACTTGACGAGATTGTGCGGCTTTCATGTTGGCTTGAATTTGTCGAACCTTCTCTTCGGCTTGGGTGACAAGATCGGGACCAAAAGTAGTTCTCTCTCCCGCTTCCGACCAATTTAAGGGTGTACGACAAGAGTGACCATACAACGCTTCAAACGGTGACATTCCCGAACTCTCTTGATAGCTATTGTTGTACGAGAATTCGGCGAATGGAAGACAATCATCCCAATTTCCTCTATTTTCCATAGCACATGCTCTCAAGATATCCTCCAAATATTGATTCAATCTTTCGGTTTGTCCATCCGTTTGAGGGTGATATGCGGAGCTTCTAATGAGGGTGGTACCAAGACAAGAATGCAATTGTTCCCAAAAGCGAGATACAAATTACGGACCTCGATCGGAAACAATAGTTTTAGGTACTCCATGCAAACACAACACTCTTGAGATGTATAGCTCGGCGTACTTCTTGGTATTGTAGGTAGTATGGACGGGGATGAAATGTGCGGACTTAGTTAACCTATCCACAATAACCCAAATTGAATCATGCTTCTTTGATGTGAGAGGCAATCCAATGATAAAATCCATAGCAATGTCCTCCCACTTCCAAACGGGAATCTTCAATGGGTTCAATAATCCGGCCTTTCTCAAGTGGTCGGCTTTCACTCGTTGACAAGTATCACACTCGGCCACATACCGTGCAATCTCACGCTTTATGCGTGTCCACCAAAACTTTTCTCTTAGGCCGCGATACATCTTGTTGTTACGGGGTGTATGGAATATTTAGACAAATGTGCCTCATCCATTATTTTCTTCCGTAATTCCATATCCTTCGGAACAACGAGACGTTGGTTGAACCATAGTACACCACTTGTCATCTTGTCGGAAACATGTAGCTTCATCTTTCTCAATCTTTTGCCGAATAAATTCCATACCTTCGTCCTTCTTTTGCGCCTCAATAATTTCCTCACGAAGGGTAGGAATAAGAGCTAGATTATATAGCGAACCATAGGGAATGACTCGAAGACTCGGTTCACTAGAATCTGAAATTTCCGAGCTTTCCATAGAACAACCGGTAATATGATTGCATTGATCCTTGCGACTCAAAGCGTCGGCAACCACGTTAGCTTTACCCGGATGATAATGGATTTCCAACTCATAATCCTTGATTAATTCCAACCATCTACGTTGCCTCATATTCAACTCTTGTTGGGTGAAGATATATTTGAGACTCTTATGATCGGTGTAAAGATTGACAAGATTTCCAAGTAGATAATGCCTCCAAGTTTTCAAAGAAAGGACAACCGAGGCTAGTTCCAAATCATGAGTAGGGTAGTGTTGTTCATGCTTGCGAAGTTGACGAGAAGCATAAGCAATGACACGACCTTCTTGCATTAACACACATCCTAGACCGGTGCTGGATGCATCACAATACACGTCAAACGGCTTGGTGATGTCGGCTTGTGCTAACACCGGAGCGGATGTCAAATGCTTCTTGAGAGTTTGGAAGGCTTCTTCACATTCACGGCTCCATTTAAACTTAGCATCTTTCTCCAACAATTTTGTCATAGGCTTGGCTATGCTTGAAAAATTGGGAATGAATTTCCGATAATAGCCGGCAAGACCTAGAAAACTCCGGATTTGTCTCACCGACCTTGGGGATTTCCAAGCAAGCACGTCTCCCACTTTACTTGGGTCAACGGCGACACCTTTCGCGGAAATAATGTGACCCAAGAAAGGCACTTGCTTCAACCAAAATTCACATTTGCTAAACTTGGCATACAATTGATGATCACGAAGCCGTTGGAGAACAATGCGAAGGTGCTCGGCATGCTCTTCTTCGGACTTCGAATAAATAAGAATGTCGTCAATGAAGACCACAACAAACTTATCCAACTCGGGCATAAATACCGAATTCATCAAGTACATAAAATGAGCCGGGGCATTTGTGAGCCCAAAAGACATGACGAGATACTCAAAGAGACCATACCGCGTAGAGAATGCGGCTTTTGGAATATCTTCGGCTCGGATCTTGATTTGATGGTAACCGGATCGGAGATCAATCTTAGAGAAAACCTTAGCACCAACTAGTTGATCATAGAGAATATCAATCCGAGGTAGCGGGTATTTATTCTTAATAGTTACCGCATTGAGAGGGCGATAATCCACACATAGACGTAGCGTCTTGTCTTTCTTCTTCACAAAGAGAGCGGGACATCCCCACGGAGATGAACTAGGGCGAATATATCCTTTATCCATAAGCTCACCCAATTGCTCTTTTAAGATTGCTAGCTCATTGGGAGCCATCTTGTACGGTCTACGGGAAATTGGTGCCGTACCGGGTTGGAGCTCAATTTTAAACTCGACGTCCCGATCGGGCAGCATGCCCGGTAATTCATCCGGAAAAACATCGGGAAACTCACATGCCACGGGAATATCCTCAATCCGTTTCCCCTCAAGATGGTAGATTTTTGAATTGGAGAATTTTGGATGGGGCAATCGGAGAATAGATGAACCATGGAGTGGGGAGTTTAGGTGAACTTCACGAGAATCGATGTGTAAAACGGCTCTATGGAGTTTCATCCACCTCATACCTAGAATTATATCTATTCCTTGCCCACACAAAACTATGAGAGAAGAGGGGTATATTTTTCTTTCTAGGTGTAGTGGGACTTGCCTCAACTCTAGGTTTGTTTTTATTTTTCCACCGGGTGACGTGATGACATAGGGAATATCCAAAACGGTGGGGGTGAGTTGTAGGGTTTTTGCACATGCTTGACTAATGAAATCATGAGTTGCACCCGAATCAAAAAGAACCAAAGTGGAGTGGTTGTTGACCGAAAACATACCCGAAAGTACCGGTTCTCCCGCTTGAATCTCTTCGGCCGTGGTATATTTGACTCGGCCATTCTTAGCATTTGGAGTGGAGGATTGATTGCGATTCCCATTCCCATTATTCCCATTGCGGTTTTGGTTGTTGTTGCCGCTTCCGGAACCATTGTTGTTGTTGTTGTTGCCGGGTTGCGTGTCGGAGCACGGCAATCCTTTGCGAAATGACCCGGACGTCCACAATTAAAGCACGGACCTTGAGGACCGGGCCTAGCACTTTGGTATTGCTGCTGTGGAGGGCGGAACGAGGTGGTATGCTGCTGATTTCCACCGTGGGAGTGGTGGTGTTGCTGCGGCACAAGCGGCGTGAGCCCCCGTCGGCGGCAATGCGGCCCGAAACTTCGTCCGGTCGGGGAAGTGATAGCTAGCTTGTACTTGGGCGGAGCGGAGCCGGATGGATTTCCTATGGCACGCTTCCTCTTCTTGTCCTCTTGGTGAGCACGGATAGCATCTTCTTGCACGATTGCGGCACTCATCAAGTCATTGAACGTGTCGGTAGTGACTTAAGCCAAGCGATCTTGCAACTTCGGGCTTAGCCCCGAACGAAAGCAATCCTTCTTCTTGTCATCCGTATCGGCATGATAGGATGCATATTGGGCCAAGTAGTTGAACTTCCGTGCATACTCTTGCACGGTTCACGCACCTTGCTTCAAACTAAGGAACTCTTGCAACTTGCGCTTCATGAGACCGGCGGGAATGTGATGCGCGCGAAATGCGGTGCAAAAGTCCGGCCGGTTCACTTGAGTACCGGCGGGAAGTGCGGCGGTGAAACTTGCCCACCATGCACTAGCGGAGCCACGAAGTTGTTGAGCCGCAAAGAGAACCTTCTGCTCCGATGTGCAATTGAGGAGAGCAAACTTCGACTCAATGATGCGGAGAAAATTATCCGCCTCCAACGGATCGGTAGTAGCTTCACCAAACTTGGGCGGTTGAGTGGCCCAAAAGTCGGCATAGGTGGAATTCCTCGGCCCTTGGGGTGGCTGTCCTTGGCCTTGTCCTTGGTTGGTTTGGCTTGCAAAGAACAAGCGGAACATCTCGTTTTGGTTGGACACGAGTTGTTCCAACGGCGTGAGGGGTGGAGGGTTCGGGAGTTGCTCTTCCCTCGCACCATGCCCACTTCCGGAAGCTTCACCACGGCGGGTATTCACCATCCGTCACGCATGAAAAATTTTCTCACGTTAGCTCATTAGACCAAGAGCTAAAATAGCAAGAAAACATGACATTGGGCATAAGGGACCAAAAATTTCAGATTGCATGTACGAAGAAAATATTGATGAAATAAGCATAATGCATTGGCAACACACATATTCCATAGATTCTAACATAGTAGCAACATGATAGAAATCTTTGATACACGGGAAACCACGAATCCGATACAACACGGTCTTAGGTTACATCACATGTGACCCACGAACAAACACAATCTCGGAGAGCTTAATTAACAACACGCGGATCGTTTCCAACACGGTTACATGCCTCACGAGATTACAAATCCTACACACATAGAGCTACGACCACCGTCGTGACAACTACTCGTCGTCATCGCCGTAGTAGTCGGCGTCATCCCTCATGGGAGAGGGTGGTGCTCCGGTCGGAAGCATCCTCGCCATCACTCATCTCCACATCCTCCTCGGGTGGGATGATCTCAAGTGGCTCGGGAGGTCCGCCATTAAGGATGGCGTGCGGGGCATTGTTGGCGGCTTGGAGATGCTCAATGGTAGCGTTGTTATGCGCTATGGTCGCTCGGGCGTTACGGAGGTCTCCCTCCAAAGCATCCCTAGCGCCACGAGCCTCCAGGAGAGTAACATCCAACTCATCCTTCTCCTCGAGAAGGGCATCCACCTGGCCGGAGAGGACGTAGTTCTCCTCATTCGCGGCGGCGAGCTGGGCATCACGCTCATCGAGCGTGGCCTGCAGAGCGGTGGCTCCATTGCCCTCAAGGGCAAGGTGGGCATCGTGGAGCTGCTCGAAGAAATTCCAACGCTCCGTCTCGCTATACTCGAGCTGCATACGGAGGGTATCCACCTCGGTAGTGTGCTCGGCTAGCTCGGCGGTGCGGGCAGCAAGCTCGGCGTCGCGAGCGGCGAGCTCGGCGTCGCGAGTGGTAAGCTCGGCGTCGCGGGTGGCGAGGGTGGCCTGCAGGGCAGCACGCTCCTGCTCCAACTCGAGCACCCGCCTCGCGAGGTTCTCACGGTCCAACATGAGCTTGCCGGGGGCCATCTGTCGGAGAATTTTGAAACACAAGTCAAAACTCAAGATCCAACAACAAAACATGCTAAATAAGTAAAGCATGAATGATGGAATGGCACCAACTTAGCAAAAGAATGCAACAAAACTTTTCGCACAATCCTAACACGGTTCCAGATTTTTGGTCAGAATTGACATGCTACCGAAACTCGAGAATTACCCCTGCTTCTGGGCTGAATCAAACTTTTATTTTGTTACGAAAGTTTTAGAAAAATTCTTAAGCTTTCCAACGCATCCTAGAACAGCTCAATCTGACTTGTCGTTTGAAAGTTACGCACGATCTACGACAGGGACAGAACCGGAGCACATTCTGAAATTCCAGAACAGCTCTCTGTAATGGGCAATTCTAGCTACGTTCCAGATTTTTACAAGACCTGGGACTAGGAGATTGTTGTAGTGCATAATACAAGCTTTCCAGAAAGTCCTTATTTGCCTTATTTGGATAAGTAACTTGGAAGTTATGCTCATTTTCATGGAAGTTAAGAAATCTGCCACGTTTTTGTTTCCGGTTTTCAAACTTTTGCGAGAATGAAGCTAGGTGTTCCATTTTTCATGGTGATTTCATTTAGACAAGTTTACATGCATATGTTTGACATGATGACATGATATGCAAAGATGATGGATGCTCAATATGTCGTTCCGTACGTCCTCACAAAATTAAAAGACCGCGCCCGCCGATACGAGTATCGGACGAGCGCATCGGTGGCACACACACCTCTCGCACGATACTATACGATCTAAAGCGTTGTTATGTACCTGCAAGAGATGGATTCCAGAAACATTACATCAAATTCAAAAGAAACAAGCCAAAAAATAAATCCATGTCACCTCGCCTCACATGGAGAGCTCTCGAATAAGAGTGTATTCGAGTCACACCAATAATATCATGCGAAAATTGACAACACTCAATCACATACCTTTGCTCAAGCCGTAGTTGCAAAATATTTAACAATCATAACACGGGGTTAGTTTTGCCACCATTCTATATAGTCCTTATGTTGGCCTTTCTATCTAGACTCGTACCTCACCGTGACTCAAAAACGGGTTTTAAGGTTTTTAGAATGAGTGTTAGCGTGACGCAAATCCCAAGTCGGCTACGATACCACGTGTCACACCCCTATCCCGAAAGATAGTTAAGTGTGGTACGGATCGCCTTGGGAGATGATTGACGAAGCAACCATACATAGCATCACATTAACAAACATACACGATTTGCAAGGTTACATAATTAAGTCTTGATTACAACATAGAGTTCGAATAAAAGATACATTAGGTTCGAAATTAAGTCTTACATAACCATGATCTTTGTTCGAATTTAAAGTGCGGAAGCGAAATACATAACTCGACGATACATAGATAACTTAAAGGAACCATACCGGCCTAGGCCATGGCTCACTCATCATGGGTCGGAGAGCTAGGGACCCATTCAATGGTCCACTCTTTGGGCTCTTCTCCATCCCAAACCACCTTACCACAACAATCACAAAAACCGGCTTGCGGGAAACACTGTAAATCAACATGTAGTGGCAATGCCCGAGTATCTAACATACTCCGCAAGTCTTACCCGTCAAATTGGCCATCTAAGACCGACTCCTAGATGCATGGGGCTTGACCGGTTTAACTTGGCCTTTTGCATAAATAGCGCCTACGCTAATTAGGTTGGCAAATTTATTACTTAGCCAAATTAATAGGGTTATTGCATAAAGAAACTTTAGTGAGCATACTAGCAATACAAGAGTTTGCAATACAATTTAATATCAATATAAAACAGCAAGCTATTCAATCTCTTTCCATTACTACACATTGCGAACTGCTCGAATCAAGTGGTACTCATTAACCGAGAGGAAACGGCGATAATTATCGAATTATTAATCCTGCAGGAAGGAACCCAAATGCACGACATACGCATCATTTAAGAACACGTATGGCCACCGTTCGCGAGTTCATCATAAAGTAAAACACGGGGCCACCGACCCCGAGTACACGTCCCCCTTGCGACCGTTCAACAACGCGCCCAAGGCTTAACCCATGTACTCTCCAACGGTCCTCAACCCGTGCAACCACCGTGCCAAACACATCACCTCCGGGTCGGTGAGATATCCGGCTCACTTTACAACTTACAAGCTACATAGGTTTACCAATCCCCATAAGAAAGGTATGCAAGTGGTACACAACTCAAACTTGTTCGCGGAGCCACAATGGGGTGTTCTCAATTTTTAACCAAATCCATCATGTTCAAGTTTAATCATAAACCATAGGTGAGATTCCCCATTCTATCGTTGACTCCATAAACCGAGCATAGCATTTCTATCGGAGGTATGACACATACTCTACATAGGACATATAGGGATTTATGCACGTGGATTTCCAAGCAATTCCTAGAACTTAAATGCACATTCATCATCCTTAATATAGTGATTAAAAAGAAGACATTTCAAAATAATAGGAATGCACCGGGGCTTGCCTTGAGAGTGATCGAAGTTAGCACTAGCCTCACAAGCGTTGAGCGTGGCAATAGCTTCTTCCGGCGGGATCAATTCGGCGTCGTCACCTAAGGAATGAAATGCAATGCATAAGTCACATGAATACAAGGTCGATGATGAGAGTAATGCATGTGTGCTGTTTTGTAAAGATTCATATGAGTATGTAAATCAAAAGTTTTTGTTTGCTCGAACCCTAACAAGCATGACATGCCTCTTGTTTTCTTTTACGGAACCCAATTTACATGAACAAGCATAACCATACTATTATAATGAGTAATGACTTGGTGGCATAGACATGAGTGCTGTGGTTAGTGTAGGTTTTGGCACTAATATCTTAGCAAGTTTCCGTAGTACAAAACGAAGAAATCTAGGCTTATGTATTTTAACATCACATGCGATGACGATTTCCTTTTAAAATAGGAATGCGATCTCAAAATTCATACATACGTGAAATACATGAAACCTTTTGACTAAACCTGCCATGAGGTGCTAAAGGACATAATGAACAGTAGAAATTACATAAACATGTATGAACATGATTTTAAATGACATAAAACTATTTATGCATGTGCTGAAAATGACTTTTTAGGAATTTAGATCTAGGGTTGCAAAAATCATTACTTAACATGCTCAAAATTTAACATGGGATTTTCTACATATGCACAGTACCAAAAGGAAATTAATTACCAAGTTTCATGCAAAAAGAATTTATACAGATTTAATTAAAAATTAAATACAGAGAATGCAAGAAATGCAATAACTTGAAAAATATGAAAAGAAATGCAGATCTTCCGGTGCCAACAATTCATGTGTGTCTGGGTGAAGCTTTTGGCCAAGTAGCATTTAATTTGGATTTATATTTCTAAAGTTATGGCTTAGTTAAGTTTTCAGGGGTTGACTTTTGTCATTTTTGTATAAATGTGAAAATGACCAGATCTGATGAGTTCATGTTACTTTTATGAAAGTACACGTCTTCTAGTTTCCAAAACATTTTAGTTTGCAATTTTTGGACATTTCAAACGCCAGATATGAATTTTTCAAACTCAAACGAAGTTCGGGTATAATTACGAGAATGCCACTGGTTCATTTTTAAACCGAGGCGGCCGCGCGCGCTCCGGCGACGGTGGCCGGCGCCGGCGAGGTTCGCCGCGGCGGCGTTGCGCTGGAGCTCATGCTCCGGCCTTTGGGGAGATTGATGCACGCGGCGCGGGAGGACGCCGGTGGGGTCCCCGGGGACGGCGGGTGGCCGGAGGGGCGGCGCGGCGAGCGGCGGAGTACCGCGGAGGTTCGGCGGCGGCGCGTGCGTGGCTCGAGGAGCGAGAGGGGAGGGAAAAGGTCCGCGAGCATCACCCGGGGGTGGGGGTCGTCGGCGTGCGGTCGGTCGGTGACGAGGAGGGCCGGAACCAAGGTCTCGTCGGCGGGGTGGCGCTGCCGGTGCGACGGCGGCGCGGTTTTCGCCAAATTGCCGGCGAACTCCTGCATGGTAGGGGCACCGCGTTAGGGGAAGCTAGTAGGGACCTCCGTGCGTCGCCTCGGCCAAGAAATAGGGCATGAGCACTCGCCTAGACCGAGGCGTGGGCGGAGGCGGCCATGGTGGTTCTCCGGGCGGCGGCGGCTCTTTTCTCCGATTCACGCGCCGGCGAGGGAGAGGAGGCGAGGCAGCGGTGCGAGGAGGTGCGAGAGGGATGTGGGCGAATGATTGGAGGCGCCGAGATGGGGCCTTGGCTCCCGTGTGGTGTTTTCTAAGGCGGAGGGCCGGGCGGTGCACGGCCGGCGAGGAAGGGGAGGCGCGGCCTTCAATTCCCGGCCGTTCCTGTTGGCCGGCGGGTATAGGGACGGTTGGGGAGCGGCCAGGGGTTGCGTGGCGATGGGACGGGGCAGGCACGCGCGCGGCGGCGGCCAGGCTGGCCGGACCGCCGGTTCGGCCGCCATTGCCCGGGGGCAACGATAGGCTCGAGGGTTCTTTTTGAATTTCAAATCTGGGTTTCGGTAATTTGGTTAAAATTCATAACTCTAGGGCTCCAAAAATAAAACCAAAAATATGGGGAGATTCAGGATGATGTGCTCTAATTTTCATCTTTTAGTTTGAAGTCCTAAACTTGCTTCCAAAAATTCACATAAAATTCACAAGTAAACAGCGTTTCAGATTTAACTTTGAATTTTTGGGCATTCAAAACTTTGTTCAAAAATTTTGTAAAAATATTGTAAATTCATCTTTTTACATGAGCAATGCAGTGGTGCAAAAATATGTGGGTGGTGTTTTTATAAATTTTTGCATTTAGGTTAGGACTAGGGTTTAGGGTTAGGTTTTCCTTTTTTTCCTTTTTATTTTTCTTATTTTTCTTTTTTTCCTGGTTGGTGATTAACCTTAGTACTTCCTTAATGCTGTGATTAGGAGGTTAATTTCGTGGTTGGCCTAAGATCGTGACACGGGATGTCACAAAGAGCAACACCCCACCAAGGAGTACTGGGGATTTACGGGAATGCTCGAGCACACTTTTTTCGGGCAAGCCAAAAGAGGTAAAAATGCCGGTTTTCTTAAGAAAAACGACTACCCGAGCCACTTTTCATAGTTTTCAGCTGCCGGGTGTCAACCCCATACATGACAACTCTCAACTTGGCACCACCCGCACGATTGCCACTTTTCTTGAGAAATCCATGTTCCAGTTGGACGTTTTCATATGTTTCAGTCTGCCGGGTGTCAACCCGGACATGGCAACTCTCAACTTGCCGCGACCCGCGGGATTGCCACTTTTCTTGAGAAATCTACACTCCGGGTGGACGTTTTCATAGGTTTCAGCTGCCGGGTGTCAACCTCGGACATGACAACTCTCAACTTGCCGCCGGCCGCACGATTGCCACATTTCTTGAGAAATCCACGTTCCGACTGGACATTTTCATAGGTTTCAGCTGCTCGGGTGTCAACCTCGTACATGGCAACTCTCAACTTGCCGCCACTCGCACGATTGTCACTTTTCTTTTAAAATCCCCGTTCCCGTTGGACGTTTTCATAGGTTTTAGCAGCCTGGGGTCAACAAGTACATGGCAACTCTAAACTTGTCGCCACCCACACGATTGCCACTTTTCTTGAGAAATCCACCTACCGGTTGGATGTAGTCATAGGTTTCAGCTGCCGGGTGTCAACCCGTACATGGCAACTCTCAACTTGCCGCCACCCGCATGATTGCCACTTTTCTTAAGAAATCCACTTTCCGGTTGGACGTTTTCATTGGGTTCAGCTGCCGGGTGTCAACCCGTACATGGCAACTCTCAACTTACCGTCACTCGCACGATTGTCACTTTCCTTTAGAAATCCACGTTCCGGTTGGACGTTTTCATATGTTTCAGCTGTCGGGTGTCAACCCCGTAGATGGAAAGTCTCAACATGCAGCCACTCGCACGATTGCCACTTTTCTTAAGAAAATCCAGGTTCCTGTTCGTCCTTTTCATAGGTTTCAGCTGCCAGTTTTCATCCCCGTTCATGGCACCTTTGCAACTTTCTAACTTCCGAGCAACATACCACCTCCCCCCAATATACCTTAAGAGCAACACCCCACCAAGGAGTACTAGGGATTTCCGGGAATGCTGAGCACACTTTTTTTCGGGCAAGTCGAAAGAGGTAAAAATGCCGGTTTTCTTAAGGAAAACGACTACCGAGCCACTTTTCATAGTTTTCAGCTGCCGGGTGTCAACCCCATACATGACAACTCTCAACTTTCCACCACCCGCACGATTGCCACTTTTATTGAGAAATCCATGTTCCAGTTGGACATTTTCATATGTTTCAGTTGCCGGGTATCAACCCGGACATGGCAACTCTCAACTTGCCGCGACCCGCAGGATTGCCACTTTTCTTGAGAAATCTACACTCCGGGTGGACGTTTTCATAGGTTTCAACTGCCGGGTGTCAACCTCGGACATGACAACTCTCAACTTGCCTCCAGCTCGCACGATTGCCACATTTCTTGAGAAATCCACGTTCCAGCTGGACATTTCATAGGTTTCAGCTGCCGGGTGTCAACCTCGTACATGGCAACTCTCAACTTGCCGCCACTCGCACGATTGTCACTTTTCTTTTAAAATCCCCGTTCCCGTTGGACGTTTTCATTGGTTTTAGCAGCCTGGGGTCAACAAGTACATGGCAACTCTAAACTTATCGCCACCCACACGATTGCCACTTTTCTTGAGAAATCCGCCTACCGGTTGGATGTATTCATAGGTTTCAGCTGCCGGGTGTCAACCCGTACATGGCAACTCTCAACTTGCCGCCACCCGCATGATTGCCACTTTTCTTAAGAAATCCACTTTCCGAGCTGGACGTTTTCATTGGGTTCAGCTGCCGGGTGTCAACCCGTACATGGCAACTCTCAACTTGTCGCCAATCGCACGATTGTCACTTTCCTTTAGAAATCCACGTTCCGGTTGGACGTTTTCATATGATTCAGTTGTCGGGTGTCAACCCCGTAGATGGAAAGTCTCAACATGCAGCCACTCGCACGATTGCCACTTTTCTTAAGAAAATCCAGGTTCTTGTTCGTCCTTTTCAATGGTTTCAGCTGCTAGTTTTCATCCCCGTTCATGGCACCTTTCCAACTTTCTAACTTCCGAGCAACATACCACCACCCCCCAATATACCTTAAGAGCACCACCCCACCAAGGAGTATTGGGGATTTCGGGAATGCTCGAGCACACTTTTTTCGGGCAAGCCAAAAGAGGTAAAAAAAACCAGTTTTCTTAAGAAAATCGACTACATGAGCCACTCTTCATAGTTTTCAGCTGCCGGGTGTCAACCCCATATATGACAACTCTCAACTTGCCACCACCCGCACGATTGCCACTTTTCTTGAGAAATCCATGTTCCGACTTGCACGTTCATAGGTTTCAACTGCTGGGTGTCGGCGCCGTACATGGTAACTCTCAACTTGCCGCCACTCGCACGATTGCCACTTTTCTTTTATAATCCACGTTCCGGTTGGACGTTTTAATGTGTTTCAGTTGTCGGATGTCAACCCCGTAGATGGAAACTCTCAACATGCAGCCACTCGCACGATTGCCACTTTTTATAAGAAAATCCAGGTTCTTGTTCGTCCTTTTCACGGGTTTCGACTTCCAGTTTTCGACCCCGTTCATGGCAACTTTCCAACTTTCCAACTTCCGAGCAACATACCACCTCCCCCCAATATACCTTCGGAGTCACGTACCACCTCCACCCAACCAAGGAGTACTGGGGATTTCGGGAATGCTTGAGCACACTTTTTTTCAGGCAAGCCAAAAGAGGTAAAAAGGCCGGTTTTCTTAACAAAAAAGACTACCCGAGCCACTTTTCATAGGTTTCAGTTGTCGGGTGTGAACCCCGTACATGACAACTCTTAACTTGCCGCCACTCGCACGATGGCCACTTTTCTTAAGAAATCCGCTCGCCGGTTGGTTGTTTTCACGGGTTTCAACTGCTGGGTGTCAACCCGTACATGGCAACTCTCAACTTGCCGCCACCCGCACGATTGCCACCTTTCTTGAGAAATCCATGTCCCGGTTGGACGTTTTCATAGGTTTCAGCTGCCGGGTGTCAACCCGGGACATGGCAACTCTCAACTTGCCGTGACCCGCACGATTGCCACTTTCCTTGAGAAATCCACACTCCGGGTGGACGTTTTCTTAGGTTTCAGCTGCCGGGTGTCAACCCCGGACATGACAATTCTCAACTTGCCGCCGGCCGCACGATTGCCACTTTTCTTGACAAATCCACATTCCGGCTGGACATTTTCATATGTTTCAGCTGCCGGGTGTCAACCCCGTACATGGCAACTCTCAACTTGCCGCCACTCGCACGATTGCCACTTGTCTTTTAAAATCCACGTTCCGGATGGACGTTTTCATAGGTTTCAGTTGTCGGGGGTCAACCCGTACATGGCAACTCTCAACTTGCCGCCATCCGCATGATTGCCACTTTTCTTGAGAAATCCACTTTCCGGTTGGACGTTTTCATTGGGTTCAGCTGCCGGGTGTCAACCCGTACATGGCAACTCTCAACTTGCCGCCACTCGCACGATTGTCACTTTCCTTTATAAATCCACGTTACGGTTGGACGTTTTCATATGTTTCAGCTGTCGGGTGTCAACCCCGTAGATGGAAACTCTCAACATGCAGCCACTCGCACGATTGCCACTTTTCTTAAGAAAATCCGGGTTCTTTTTCGTCCTTTTCATAGGTTTCAGCAGCCAGTTTTCAACCTCGTTCATGGCAACTTTCATACTTTCCAACTTCCGAGCAACATACCACCTCCCCCAATATACTTTAGGAGCACCACCCCACCAAGGAGTACTTTGGATTTCGGAAGTGCTGAGCACACTTTTTTCGGGCAAGCCAAAAGAGGTAAAAAGGCCGGTTTTCTTAAGAAAAACGACTACCCGAGCCACTTTTCATAGGTTTCAGCTGTCGTGTGTCAACCCCGTACATGACAACTCTCAACTTGCCGCCACTCGCACGATGGCCACTTTTCCTGAGAAATCCGCCTGCCGGTTGGATGTTTTCATAGGTTTCAGTTGTCGGGTGTCAACCCCGTACATGGCAACTCTCAACTTGCCGCCACTCGCACGATTGCCACTTTTCTTTTAAAATCCACGTTCCGGTTGGACGTTTTCATAGGTTGCAGCTGCCGGGGTCAACCCGTACAAGGCAACTCTCAACTTGCCGCCACCCGCACGATTGCCACTTTTCTTGAGAAATCCACGTTCCGGTTGCACGTTTTCATTGGGTTCAGCTGCCGGGTGTCAACCCGTACATGGCAACTCTCAACTTGCCGCCACACGCACGATCGCCACTTTTCTTTAGAAATCCACGTTCCGGTTGGACGTTTTCATATGTTTCAGTTGTCGGGTGTCAACCCCGTAGATGGAAACTCTCAACATGCAGCCACTCGAAGGATTGCTACTTTTCTTATGAAAATCCAGGTTCTTGTTCATCCTTTTCATTGGTTTCAGCTGCCAGTTTTCAACTCCGTTCATGGCAAGTTTCCAACTTTCCAACTTCCGAGCAACATACCACCTCATCCAATATACTTTAGGAGACCCCACCAAGGAGTGCCGGGATTTCAGGAGTGCTTGAGCACACTTTTTCTCGGCAAGCCAAAAGAGGTAAAAAGGCCAGTTTTCTTAAAAAACGACTACCCGAGCCACTTTTCATAGGTTTCAGCTACCGGGTGTCAACCCCGTACATGACAACTCTCAACTTGCCGCAACTCGCACGATTGCCACTTTTCTTGAGAAATCCGCCTGCCGGTTGGATGTTTTCATAGGTTTCAATCTGCCGGGTGACAACCCCGGATATGGCAACTCTCAACTTGTCGCGACCGCATGATTGCCACTTTTCTTGAGAAATCCACACTCCAGGTGGACGTTTTCATAGGTTTCAGCTGCCGGGTGTCAACCCGTACATGACAACTCTCAACTTGCCGCCACCCGCACGATCGCCACTTTTCTTGAGAAATCCATGTCCCCGTGTGATGTTTTCATAGGTTTCTGCTGCCGGGTGTCAACCCCGGACATGGCAACTCTCAACTTGACGCGACCCGCACGATTGCCACTTTTCTTGAGAAATCCACGATCCGGGTGGACGTTTTCATAGGTTTCAACTGCCGGGTGTCAACCTCGAACATGACAACTCTCAACTTGCCGCCGACCGCACAAGTGCCACTTTTCTTAAGAGATCCACGTTCCAGCTGGACATTTTCATAGGTTTCAGCTGCTGGGTGCCGGCGCCGTACATGGTAACTCTCAACTTGCCGCCACTAGCACGATTGCTACTTTTCTTTTATAATCCACGTTCCGGTTGGACGTTATAATGTGTTTCAGCTGTCGGATGTCAACCCCGTAGATGGAAACTCCGAACATGCAGCCACTCGCACGATTGCCACTTTTCATAAGAAAATCCAGGTTCTTGTTCGTCCTTTTCACGGGTTTCAGCTTCCGAGTTTTCGACCCCGTTCATGGCAACTTTCCAACTTTCCAACTTCCGAGCAACATACCACCTCCCCCAATATACCTTCGTAGTCACATACCACCTCCACCCAACCAAGGAGTGCGGGGATTTACGGGAATGCTGAGCACACTTTTTTTCAGGCAAGCCAAAAGAGGTAAAAAGGCCGGTTTTCTTAACAAAAACGACTACCGAGCCACTTTTCATAGGTTTCAGTTGTCGGGTGTCAACCCCGTACATGACAACTCTCAACTTGCCGCCACTCGCACGATGGCCACTTTTCTTGAGAAATCCGCCTGCCGGTTGGATGTTTTCACAGGTTTCAGCTGCTTGGGTGTCAACCCGTACATGGCAATTCTCAACTTGCTGCCACCCGCACGATTGCCACCTTTCTTGAGAAATCCATGTCCCGGTTGGACGTTTTCATAGGTTTCGATTGTCGGGTGTCAACCCGGGACATGGCAACTCTCAACTTGACGTGACCCGCACGATTGCCACTTTTCTTGAGAAATCCACACTCCGGATGGACGTTTTCTTAGGTTTCGAGCTGCCGGGTGTCAACCCCGGACATGACAATTCTCAACTTGCCGCCAGCCGCACGATTGCCACTTTTCTTGACAAATCCACATTCCGGCTGGACATTTTCATATGTTTCAGCTGCCGGGTGTCAACCCCGTACATGGCAACTCTCAACTTGCCGCCACTCGCACGATTGCCACTTGTCTTTTAAAATCCACGTTCCGGATGGACGTTTTCATAGGTTTCAGTTGTCGGGGGTCAACCCGTACATGGCAACTCTCAACTTGCCGCCACCCGCATGATTGCCACTTTTCTTGAGAAATCCACTTTCCGGTTGGACGTTTTCATTGGGTTCAGCTGCCGGGTGTCAACCCGTACATGGCAACTCTCAACTTGCCGCCACTCGCACGATTGTCACTTTCCTTTAGAAATCCACGTTCCGGTTGCACGTTTTCAAATGTTTCAGTTGTCGGGTGTCAACCCCGTAGATGGAAACTCTCAACATGCAGCCACTCGCACGATTGCCACTTTTCTTAAGAAAATCCGGGTTCTTTTTCGTCCTTTTCACGGGTTTCGACTTCCGGTTTTCGACCCCGTTCATGGCAACTTTCCAACTTCCGAGCAACATACCACCTCCCCCAATATACCTTCGGAGTCACATACCACCTCCACCCAACCAAGGAGTACTGGGGATTTACGGGAATGCTTGAGCACACTTTTTTTCGAGGCAAGCCAAAAGAGGTAAAAAGGCCGGTTTTCTTAACAAAAACGACTACCCGAGCCACTTTTCATAGGTTTCAGCTCTCGGGTGTCAACCCCGTACATGACAACTCTCAACTTGCCGCCACTCGCACGATGGCCACTTTTCTTGAGAAATCCGCTCGCCGGTTGGATGTTTTCACAGGTTTCACTGCTTGGGTGTCAACCCGTACATGGCAATTCTCAACTTGCTGCCACCCGCACGATTGCCACCTTTCTTGAGAAATCCATGTCCCGGTTGGACGTTTTCATAGGTTTCGAGTGCCGGGTGTCAACCCAGGACATGGCAACTCTCAACTTGACGTGACCCGCACGATTGCCACTTTTCTTGAGAAATCCACACTCCGGGTGGACGTTTTCTTAGGTTTGAGCTGCCGGGTGTCAACCCCGGACATGACAATTCTCAACTTGCCGCCGGCAGCACGATTGCCACTTTTCTTGACAAATCCACATTCCGGCTGGACATTTTCATATGTTTCAGCTGCCGGGTGTCAACCCCGTACATGGCAACTCTCAACTTGCCGCCACTCGCACGATTGCCACTTGTCTTTTAAAATCCACGTTCCGGATGGACGTTTTCATAGGTTTCAGCTGTCGGGGGTCAACCCGTACATGGCAACTCTCAACTTGCCGCCACCCGCATGATTGCCACTTTTCTTGAGAAATCCACTTTCCGGTTGGACGTTTTCATTGGGTTCAGCTGCCGGGTGTCAACCCGTACATGGCAACTCTCAACTTGCCGCCACTCGCACGATTGTCACTTTCCTTTAGAAATCCACGTTCCGGTTGCACGTTTTCATATGTTTCAGCTGTCGGGTGTCAACCCCGTAGATGGAAACTCTCAACATGCAGCCACTCGCACGATTGCCACTTTTCTTAAGAAAATCCAGGTTCTTTTTCGTCCTTTTCACGGGTTTCGACTTCCAGTTTTCGACACCGTTCATGGCAACTTTCCAACTTCCGAGCAACATACCACCTCCCCCCAATATACCTTCGAGTCACATACCACCTCCACCCAACCAAGGAGTACTGGGATTTACGGGAATGCTGAGCACACTTTTTTTCAGGCAAGCCAAAAGAGGTAAAAAGGCCGGTTTTCTTAACAAAAACGACTACCCGAGCCACTTTTCATAGGTTTCAGCTCTCGGGTGTCAACCCCGTACATGACAACTCTCAACTTGCCGCCACTCGCACGACGGCCACTTTTCTTGAGAAATCCGCCTACCGGTTGGATGTTTTCAAAGGTTTCAGCTGCTTGGGTGTCAACCCGTACATGGCAATTCTCAACTTGCTGCCACCCGCACGATTGCCACCTTTCTTGAGAAATCCATGTCCCGGTTGGACGTTTTCATAGGTTTCAGTTGCCGGGTGTCAACCCAGGACATGGCAACTCCCAACTTGACGTGACCCGCACGATTGCCACTTTTCTTGAGAAATCCACACTCCGGGTGGACGTTCTCTTAGGTTTCAGCTGCGGGTGTCAACCCCGGACATGACAATTCTCAACTTGCCGCCAGCCGCACGATTGCCACTTTTCTTGACAAATCCACATTCCGGCTGGACATTTTCATATGTTTCAGCTGCCGGGTGTCAACCCCGTACATGGCAACTCTCAACTTGCCGCCACTCGCACGATTGCCCCTTGTCTTTTAAAATCCACGTTCCGGATGGACGTTTTCATAGGTTTCAGCTGTCGGGGTCAACCCGTACATGGCAACTCTCAACTTGCCGCCACCCGCATGATTGCCACTTTTCTTGAGAAATCCACTTTCCGGTTGGACGTTTTCATTGGGTTCAGCTGCCGGGTGTCAACCCGTACATGGCAACTCTCAACTTGCCGCCACTCGCACGATTGTCACTTTCCTTTAGAAATCCACGTTCCGGTTGCACGTTTTCATATGTTTCAGCTGTCGGGTGTCAACCCCGTAGATGGAAACTCTCAACATGCAGCCACTCGCACGATTGCCACTTTTCTTAAGAAAATCCAGGTTCTTTTTCGTCCTTTTCACAGGTTTCAGCTTCCAGTTTTCGACCCCGTTCATGGCAACTTTCCAACTTCCGAGCAACATACCACCTCCCCCCAATATACCTTCGGAGTCACATACCACCTCCACCCAACCAAGGAGTACTGGGATTTACGGGAATGCTGAGCACACTTTTTTTCGGGCAAGCCAAAAGAGGTAAAAAGGCCGGTTTTCTTAACAAAAACGACTACCCGAGCCACTTTTCATAGGTTTCAGCTGTCGGGTGTCAACCCCGTACATGACAACTCTCAACTTGCCGCCACTCGCACGATGGCCACTTTTCTTGAGAAATCCGCCTGCCGGTTGGATGTTTTCACAGGTTTCACTGCTGGGTGTCAACCCGTACATGGCAACTCTCAACTTGCCGCCACCCGCACGATTGCCACCTTTCTTGAGAAATCCATGTCCCGGTTGGACGTTTTCATAGGTTTCAGCTGCCGGGTGTCAACCCAGGACATGGCAACTCTCAACTTGCCGTGACCCGCACGATTGCCACTTTTCTTAAGAAATCCACACTCCGGGTGGACGTTTTCTTAGGTTTCAGCTGCCGGGTGTCAACCCCGGACATGACAATTCTCAACTTGCCGCCAGCAGCACGATTGCCACTTTTCTTGACAAATCCACGTTCCGGCTGGACATTTTCATATGTTTCAGCTGCCGGGTGTCAACCCCGTACATGGCAACTCTCAACTTGCCGCCACTCGCACGATTGCCACTTGTCTTTTAAAATCCACGTTCCGGATGGACGTTTTCATAGGTTTCAGTTGTCGGGGGTCAACCCGTACATGGCAACTCTCAACTTGCCGCCACCCGCATGATTGCCACTTTTCTTGAGAAATCCACTTTCCGGTTGGACGTTTTCATTGGGTTCAGCTGCCGGGTGTCAACCCGTACATGGCAACTCTCAACTTGCCGCCACTCGCACGATTGTCACTTTCCTTTAGAAATCCACGTTCCGGTTGGACGTTTTCATATGTTTCAGCTGTCGGGTGTCAACCCCGTAGATGGACACTCTCAACATGCAGCCACTCACACGATTGCCACTTTTCTTAAGAAAATCCGGGTTCTTTTTCGTCCTTTTCATAGGTTTCAGCTGCCAGTTTTCAACCTCGTTCATGGCAACTTTCATACTTTCCAACTTCCGAGCCACATACCACCTCCCCCAATATACTTTAGGAGCACCACCCCACCAAGGAGTACTTTGGATTTCGGAAATGCTGAGCACACTTTTTTTCGGGCAAGCCAAAAGAGGTAAAAAGGCCAGTTTTCTTAAGAAAAACGACTACCCGAGCCACTTTTCATAGGTTTCAGCTGTCGTGTGTCAACCCCGTACATGACAACTCTCAACTTGCCGCCACTCGCACAATGGCCACTTTTCTCGAGAAATCCGCCTGCCGGTTGGATGTTTTCATAGGTTTCAGCTGTCGGGTGTCAACCCCGTACATGGCAACTCTCAACTTGCCGCCACTCGCACGATTGCCACTTTTCTTTTAAAATCCACGTTCCGGTTGGACGTTTCCATAGGTTGCAGCTGCCGGGGTCAACCCGTACAAGGCAACTCTCAACTTGCCGCCACCCGCACGATTGCCACTTTTCTTGAGAAATCCACGTTCCGGTTGCACGTTTTCATTGGGTTCAGCTGCCGGGTGTCAACCCGTACATGGCAACTCTCAACTTGCCGCCACACGCACGATCGCCACTTTTCTTTAGAAATCCACGTTCCGGTTGGACGTTTTCATATGTTTCAGCTGTCGGGTGTCAACCCCGTAGATGGAAACTCTCAACATGCAGCCACTCGAAGGATTGCTACTTTTCTTATGAAAATCCAGCTTCTTGTTCATCCTTTTCATTGGTTTCAGCTGCCGGTTTTCAACCCCGTTCATGGCAACTTTCCAACTTTCCAACTTACGAGCAACATACCACCTCATCCAATATACTTTAGGAGCACCACCCCACCAAGGAGTGCCGGGATTTCGGGAGTGCTTGAGCACACTTTTTCTTGGCAAGCCAAAAGAGGTAAAAAGGCCGGTTTTCTTAAGAAAAACGACTACCCGAGCCACTTTTCATAGGTTTCAGCTACCGGGTGTCAACCCCGTACATGACAACTCTCAACTTGCCGCAACTCGCACGATTGCCACTTTTCTTGAGAAATCCGCCTACCGGTTGGATGTTTTCATAGGTTTCAGCTGCCGGGTGACAACCCCGGATATGGCAACTCTCAACTTGCCGCGACCGCATGATTGCCACTTTTCTTGAGAAATCCACACTCCGGGTGGACGTTTTCATAGGTTTTAGCTGCCGGGTGTCAACCTCGAACATGACAACTCTCAACTTGCCGCCGGCCGCACGAGTGCCACTTTTCTTAAGAGATCCACGTTCCGGCTGGACATTTTCATAGGTTTCAGCTGCAGGGTGTCGGCGCCGTACATGGTAACTCTCAACTTGCCGCCACTCGCACGATTGCTACTTTTCTTTTATAATCCACGTTCCGGTTGGACGTTATAATGTGTTTCAGTTGTCGGATGTCAACCCCGTAGATGGAAACTCCGAACATGCAGCCACTCGCACGATTGCCACTTTTCATAAGAAAATCCAGGTTCTTGTTCGTCCTTTTCACAGGTTTCAGCTTCCAGTTTTCGACCCCGTTCATGGCAACTTTCCAACTTTCCAACTTCCGAGCAACATACCACCTCCCCCAATATACCTTCGGAGTCACATACCACCTCCACCCAACCAAGGAGTACTCGGGGATTTCCAGGAATGCCGAGCACACTTTTTTTCAGGCAAGCCAAAAGAGGTAAAAAGGCCGGTTTTCTTAACAAAAACGACTACCCGAGCCACTTTTCATAGGTTTCAGCTGTCGGGTGTCAACCCCGTACATGACAACTCTCAACTTGCCGCCACTCGCACGATGGCCACTTTTCTTGAGAAATCCGCTCTGCCGGTTGGATGTTTTCACGAGGTTTCAGCTGCTGGGTGTCAACCCGTACATGGCAACTCTCAACTTGCTGTCACCCGCACGATTGCCACCTTTCTTGAGAAATCCATGTCCCGGTTGGACGTTTTCATAGGTTTCGATTGCCGGGTGTCAACCCGGGACATGGCAACTCTCAACTTGCCGTGACCCGCACGATTGCCACTTTTCTTGAGAAATCCACACTCCGGGTGGACGATTTCTTAGGTTTCAGCTGCCGGGTGTCAACCCCGGACATGACAATTCTCAACTTGCCGCCAGCCGCACGATTGCCACTTTTCTTGACAAATCCACATTCCGGCTGGACATTTTCATATGTTTCAGCTGCCGGGTGTCAACCCCGTACATGGCAACTCTCAACTTGCCGCCACTCGCACGATTGCCACTTGTCTTTTAAAATCCACGTTCCGACTGGATGTTTTTATAGGTTTCAGCTGTCGGGGTCAACCCGTACATGGCAACTCTCAACTTGCCGCCACCCGCACGATTGCCACTTTTCTTGAGAAATCCACTTTCCGGTTGGACGTTTTCATTGGGTTCAGCTGTCGGGTGTCAACCCGTACATGGCAACTCTTAACTTGCCGCCACCCGCACGATCTCCACTTTTCTTGAGAAATCCATGTCCCGGTTGGATGTTTTCATAGGTTTCAGCTGCCGGGTGTCAACCCCGGACATCGCAACTCTCAACTTGCCGCGACCCGCACGATTGCCACTTTTCTTGAGAAATCCACACTCCAGGTGGGCGTTTTCATAGGTTTCAGCTGCCGGGTGTCAACCCCGGACATGACAACTCTCAACTTGCCGCCACTCGCACGATTGCCACTTTTCTTTTAAAATCCACGTTCCGGTTGGACGTTTTCATAGGTTTAAGCTGCCGGGGTCAACCCGTACATGGCACCTCTCAACTTGCCTCCACCCGCACGATCGCCACTTTTCTTAAGAAAATCCAGGTTCTTTTTCGTCCTTTTCATTGGTTTCATCTGCCGGTTTTCAACCCCGTTCATGGCAACTTTCATACTTTCCAACTTCCGAGCAACATACCACCTTCCCCAATATACTTTAGGAGCACCACCCCACCAAGGAGTACTTTGGATTTCCGGAAATGTTGAGCACACTTTTTTCGGGCAAGCCAAAAGAGGTAAAAAGGCGAGCTTTCTTAAGAAAAACGACTACCCGAGCCACTTTTCATAGGTTTCATCCGTCGTGTGTCAACCCCATACATGACAACTCTCAACTTGCCGCCACTCGCACGATGGCCACTTTTCCCGAGAAATCCGCCTGCCGGTTGGATGTTATCATAGGTTTCAGCTCGCCGGGTGTCAACCCCGTACATGGCAACTCTCAACTTGCCGCCACTCGCACGATTGCCACTTTTCTTTTAAAATCCACGTTCCGGTTGGACGTTTTCATAGGTTGCAGCTGCCGGGGTCAACCCGTACAAGGCAACTCTCAACTTGCCGCCACCCGCACGATTGCCACTTTTCTTGAGAAATCCACGTTCCGGTTGGACGTTTTCATAGGTTTCAGCTGCCGGGTGAAAACCCGTACATGGCAACTCTCAATATGCCGCCACTCGCACGATTGCCACTTTTCTTTTAAAATCCACGCTCCGGTTGGACGTTTACATGTGTTTCAGCTGCCGGGTGTCAACCCCGTGAGACGGAAACTCTCAACATGCGGCCACTCGCATGATTGCCACTTTTCTTGAGAAAATCCAGGTTCTGGTTGGTCCTTTTCAAAGGTTTCAGCTGCCCGTTTTCAATCCCGTACATGGCAACTTTTGAACTTTCCAACTTCCGAGCAACATACCACCTCCCTCGAATATACCTTAGGAGCACAACCCCACCAAGGAGTACTGGGGATTTCCAGGAATGCTGAGCACACTTTTTTTCGAGCAAGCCAACGAGAGGTAAAAAGGCCATTTTTCTTAAGAAAAACGACTACCCGAGCCACTTTTCATAGGTTTCAATTGCTTGGGTGTCAACCCCGTACATGAGAACTCTCAACTTGCCGCCACTTGCAAGATTGCCACTTTTCTTAAGAAATCCGCCTACCGGTTGGATGTTTTCATAGGTTTCAGCTGCCGGGTGTCAACCCGTACATGGCAACCCTCAACTTGTCGCCACCCGCACGATTGCCACTTTTCTTGAGAAATCCATGTTCCGGTTGGATGTTTTCGTAGGTTTCAGCTGCCGGTGTCAACCCGGACATGGCAACTCTCAACTTGCCACGACCCGCATGATTGCCACTTCTCTTGAGAAATCCACACTCACGGGTGGACGTTTTCATAGGTTTCGGTTGTCGAGTGTCGACCCCAGGACATGAAAACTCTCAACTTGCCGCCGGCCGCACGATTGCCACTTTTCTTGAGAACTCCACGTTCCGGCTGGACATTTTCATAGGTTTTACCTGTCGGGTGTCGGCCACGTACATGGCAACTCTCAACTTGCCGCCACTCGCACGATTGCCACTTTTCTTTTAAAATCCACGTTCCGGTTGGACGTTTTCATAGGTTTTAGCCGATGATCCGTGCGCGAAACACCGAGGCACGACTTTGTTCATCTTCGCATTGGCCCATTAGTGATCCGCATTTGTTGCGCCGGGACAAGTTGTGAAAACCGTATTTTCCACACCGGTAGAGACTAGGAGTCCTCAAATGTGTTCGGAAGAACCCGTGTGCTAATCCTCGACGCAGAATTTTGTTCACGTTCGGGTGGGCCCACTAGTGACCCGCATTTTTACGTCGGGACAAGTTGTAAAAACTGTGTTATCCGCACCCGGTAGTGACTAGGAGTCCTAAAATGTGTTGGAACGACTGTGCGCGAAACACCGACACACAATTTTATTCATGTTCGGGTAGGCTCACTAGTGACCCACATTTATTGCGCGGGACAAGTTGTGAAAACCGTGTTTTCCGTAACCGGTAGTGACTAGGAGTCCTAAAATGTGTTCTAGAACAACCTTTGCGCGAAACATCGACGCACAATTTGATTCATGTTCGGTGGGCTCACTAGTGACCCGTATTTATTGCGCCGGGACAAGTTGTGAAAACCGTGTTTTCCGCACCCGGTAGTGACTAGGAGTTCTAAAATGTGTTCGGAACGACCTGTGCGCGAAACACCGACGCACAATTTTATTCATGTTCGGGTGGGCTCACTAGTGACCCGCATTTATTGCGCCGGGACAAGTTGTGAAAACCGTGTTTTCGGCACCCCATAGTGACTAGGAGTCCTAAAATGTGTTCGGAACGACACTGTGCGCGAAACACCAACACACGATTTTATTGATGTTCGGGTGGGCTGACTAGTGACCCGCATTTATTGCGTCGGGACAAGTTGTGAAAACCGTGTTTTCCGCACCCGGTAGTCACTAGGAGTCCTAAAATGTGTTCGGAACGATCCGTGCGCGAAACACCTAGGCACGACTTTGTTCATCTTCGCATTGGCCCATTAGTGATCCGCAATTTTTGCGTCGGGACAAGTTGTGAAAACCGTATTTTCCGCACCCGGTAGAGACTAGGAGTCCTAAAATGAGTTCGGAAGAACCCGTATGCTAAACCTCGACGTAGAATTTTGTTCACGTTCGGGTGGGCCCACTAGTGACCCGCATGTATTGCGTCGGGACAAGTTTGTAAAAACTGTGTTTCCGCACCCGGTAGTGACTACGAGTCCTAAAATGTGTTCTGGAAGAACCCGTATGCTAAACCTCGACGTAGAATTTTGTTCACGTTCGGGTGGGCCCACTAGTGACCCGCATGTATTGCGTCGGGACAAGTTTGTAAAAACCGTGTTTCCGCACCCGGTAGTGACTACGAGTCCTAAAATGTGTTCTGGAACGACCCGTGCGCGAAACACCGACGCACAATTTTATTCATGTTCGGGTGGGCTCACTAGTGACCCGCATTTATTGCGTCGAGACAAGTTGTGAAAACCGTGTTTTCCGCACCCGGTAGTGACTAGGAGTCCTAAAATGTGTTCTGGAATGATCCGTGCGCGAAACACCGAGGCACGACTTTGTTCATCTTCGCATTGGCCCATAAGTGATCCGCAATTGTTGCGCCGGTACAGGTTGTGAAAACCGTATTTTCCGCATCCGGTAGAGACTAGGAGTCCTAAAATGAGTTCTGGAAGAACCAGTATGCTAAACCTCGACGCAGAATTTTGTTCACGTTCGGGTGGGCCCACAAGTGACCCACATGTATTGCGTCGGGACAAGTTTGTAAAAACTGTGTTTTCCACACCCGGTAGTGACTAGGAGTCCTAAAATGTGTTCTGGAACGACCCGTGCGCGAAACACCGGCGCACAATTTTATTCATGTTCGGGTGGGCTCACTAGTGACCCACATTTATTGCGTCGGGACAAGTTGTGAAAACCGTGTTTTCCGCACCCGGTAGTGACTAGGAGTCCTAAAATGTGTTCGGAACGACTCGTGCGCGAAACACCGACACACAATTTTATTCATGTTCGGGTAGGCTCACTAGTGACCCACATTTATTGCGCCGGGACAAGTTGTGAAAACCGTGTTTTCCGTAACCGGTAGTGACTAGGAGTCCTAAAATGTGTTCTAGAACAACCTTTGCGCGAAACATCGACGCACAATTTGATTCATGTTCGGCTGGGCTCACTAGTGACCCGTATTTATTGCCCGGGACAAGTTGTGAAAACCGTGTTTTCCGCACCCGGTAGTGACTAGGAGTTCTAAAATGTGTTCGGAACGACCTGTGTGCGAAACACCGACGCACAATTTTATTCATGTTCGGGTGGGCTCACTAGTGACCCGCATTTATTGCGCCGGGACAAGTTGTGAAAACCGTGTTTTCGGCACCCCATAGTGACTAGGAGTCCTAAAATGTGTTCGGAACGACCCGTGCGCGAAACACCAACACACGATTTTATTGATGTTCGGGTGGGCTGACTAGTGACCCGCATTTATTGCGTCGGGACAAGTTGTGAAAACCGTGTTTTCCGCACCCGTAGTCACTAGGAGTCCTAAAATGTGTTCTGGAACGATCCGTGCGCGAAACACCTAGGCACGACTTTGTTCATCTTCGCATTGGCCCATTAGTGATCCGCAATTTTTGCGTCGGGACAAGTTGTGAAAACCGTATTTTCCGCACCCGGTAGAGACTAGGAGTCCTAAAATGAGTTCGGAAGAACCCGTATGCTAAACCTCGACGTAGAATTTTGTTCACGTTCGGGTGGGCCCACTAGTGACCCGCATGTATTGCGTCGGGACAAGTTTGTAAAACCTGTGTTTCCGCACCCGGTAGTGACTACGAGTCCTAAAATGTGTTCTGGAAGAACCCGTATGCTAAACCTCGACGTAGAATTTTGTTCACGTTCGGGTGGGCCCACTAGTGACCCGCATGTATTGCGTCGGGACAAGTTTGTAAAAACCGTGTTTCCGCACCCGGTAGTGACTACGAGTCCTAAAATGTGTTCTGGAACGACCTGTGCGCGAAACACCGACGCACAATTTTATTCATGTTCGGGTGGGCTCACTAGTGACCCGCATTTATTGCGTCGAGACAAGTTGTGAAAACCGTGTTTTCCGCACCCGATAGTGACTAGGAGTCCTAAAATGTGTTCCGGAATGATCCGTGCGCGAAACACCGAGGCACGACTTTGTTCATCTTCGCATTGGCCCATAAGTGATCCGCAATTGTTGCGCCGGTACAGGTTGTGAAAACTGTATTTTCCGCACCCGGTAGAGACTAGGAGTCCTAAAATGAGTTCCGGAAGAACCAGTATGCTAAACCTCGACGCAGAATTTTGTTCACGTTCGGGTGGGCCCACAAGTGACCCACATGTATTGCGTCAGGACAAGTTTGTAAAAGCTGTGTTTTCCACACCCGGTAGTGACTAGGAGTCCTAAAATGTGTTCTGGAACGACTCGTGCGCGAAACACCGGCGCACAATTTTATTCATGTTCGGGTGGGCTCACTAGTGACCCACATTTATTCCGCCGGACAATTTGCGAAAACCGTATTTTCCGCACCCGGTAGTGAATACGAGTCCTAAAATTTGTTCGAAACGACCCGGGCGTAAAACACCCACGCAGGATTTTATTCATGTTCGGGTGGGCCCACTAGTGAGCCGCATTTATTGTGCCGGGACAAGTTGTGATAACCTCATTTTCCACATCCGGTAGTGACTAGGAGTCCCAAAATGTGTTCTAGAACTACCTGTGCGCGAAGCACCGACACAAAATTTGATTCATGTTCGGGAGGGCACACTAGCGACCCGCATTTATTGCGCCGGGACAAGTTGTGAAAACCGTGTTTTCGGCACCCCATAGTGACTAGGAGTCCTAAAATGTGTTCTGGAACGACCCGTGCGCGAAACACGGACACACAATTTTATTAATGTTCGGGTGGGCTGACTAGTGACCCGCATTTATTGCGTCGGGACAAGTTGTGAAAACCGTGTTTTTCGCACCCGGTAGTGACTAGGAGTCCTAAAATGTGTTCTAGAACAACCTTTGCGCGAAACACCGACGCCCAATTTGACTCATGTTCGGGTGGGCTCACTAGTGACCCGCATTTATTGCGCCGGGACAAGTTGTGAAAACCGTATTTTCAGCACCCCATAGTGACTAGGAGTCCTAAAATGTGTTCGGAACGACTCGTGCGCGAAACACCGACACACAATTTTATTGATGTTCGGGTGGGCTCATTAGTGACCCAGATTTGTTGCGCCGGGACAATTTGTGAAAACCTTATTTTCCGCACCCTATAGTGACTAGGAGTCCTAAAATGTGTTCTAGAAAAACCTGTGCGCGAAACACCGACGCACAATTTGATTCATGTTCGGGTGGGCTCACTAGTGACCCGCATTTATTGCGCCGGGACAAGTTGTGAAAACCGTGTTTTCCGCACACGGTAGTGACTAGGAGTCCTAAAATGTGTTCGGAACGACACTGTGCGCGAAACACCCACGCAGAATTTTATTCATCTTCGGGTGGGCTCACTAGTGACCCGCCTTTATTGCGTCGGGACAAGTTGTGGAAACCGTGTTTTCTGCACCCGATAGTGACTAGGTGTCCTAAAATGTGTTCCGGAATGATCCGTGCGCGAAACACCGAGGCACGACTTTGTTAGTCTTCGCATTGGCCCATTAGTGATCCGCAATTGTTGCGCCGGGACAGGTTGTGAAAACCGTATTTTCCGCACCCGGTAGAGACTAGGGGTCCTAAAATGAGTTCTGGAAGAACCCGTATGCTAAACCTCGACGCATAATTTTGTTCACGTTCGGGTGGGCCCACTAGTGACCGGCATGTATTGCGTCGGGACAAGTTTATAAAAACTGTGTTTTCCGCACCCGGTAGTGACTAGGAGTCCTAAAATGTGTTCTGGAACGACCTGTGCGCGAAACACCGACGCACAATTTTATTCATGTTCGGGTGGGCTCACTAGTGACCCGCATTTATTGCGCCGGGACAAGTTGTGAAAACCGTGTTTTCCGCACCCGGTAGTGACTAGGAGTCCTAAAATGTGTTTTGGAATGATCCGTGCGCGAAACACCGAGGCACGACTTTGTTCATCTTCGCATTGGCCCATTAGTGATGCGCAATTGTTGCGCCGGGACAAGTTGTGGAAGCCATATTTTCCGCACCCTGTAGTGACTAGGAGTCCTAAAATGTGTTCTAGAAAAACCTGTGCGCGAAACACCGACGCACAATTTGATTCATGTTCGGGTGGGCTCACTAGTGACCCGCATTTATTGCGCCGGGACAAGTTGTGAAAACCGTGTTTTCCGCACACGGTAGTGACTAGGAGTCCTAAAATGTGTTCGGGAACGACCTGTGCGCGAAACACCCACGCAGAATTTTATTCATCTTCGGGTGGGCTCACTAGTGACCCGCCTTTATTGCGTCGGGACAAGTTGTGGAAACCGTGTTTTCTCGCACCCGATAGTGACTAGGTGTCCTAAAATGTGTTCTGGAATGATCCGTGCGTGAAACACCGAGGCACGACTTTGTTAGTCTTCGCATTGGCCCATTAGTGATCCGCAATTGTTGCGCCGGGACAGGTTGTGAAAACCGTATTTTCCGCACCCGGTAGAGACTAGGAGTCCTAAAATGAGTTCTGGAAGAACCCGTATGCTAAACCTCGACGCAGAATTTTGTTCACGTTCGGGTGGGCCCACAAGTGAGCCGCATGTAAAAGCGTGTTTTCCGGACCCGGTAGTGACTAGGAGTCCCAAAATGTGTTCTAGAACTACATGTGCGCGAAGCACCGACGCACAATTTGATTCATGTTCGGGTGGGCTCACTAGTGACCCGCCTTTATTGCGTCGGGACAAGTAGTGGAAACCGTGTTTTCTGCACCCGATAGTGACTAGGAGTCCTAAAATGTGTTCGGAATGATCCGTGCGCGAAACACCGAGGCACGACTTTGTTAGTCTTCGCATTGGCCCATTAATGATCCGCAATTGTTGCGCCGGGACAGGTTGTGAAAACCGTATTTTCCGCACCCGGTAGAGACTAGGAGTCCTAAAATGAGTTCCGGAAGAACCCGTATGCTAAACCTCGACGCAGAATTTTGTTCACGTTTGGGTGGGCCCACTAGTGACCCGCATGTATTGCGTCGGGACAAGTTTGTAAAAACAGTGTTTTCCGCACCCGGTAGTGCCTAGGAGTCCTAAAATGTGTTTGGGAACGACCTGTGCGCGAAACACCGACGCACAATTTTATTCATCTTCGGGTGGGCTCACTAGTGACCTGCATTTATTGCGTCGGGACAAGTTGTAAAAACTGTGTTTTCCGCACCCGGTAGTGACTAGGAGTTCTAAAATATATTCTGGAACGACCAATGCGCGAAACACCGACGCACAATTTTGTTCATGTTCGGGTGGGCTCACTAGTGACCCGCATTTATTGCGCCGGGACAAGTTGTGAAAACCGTGTTTTCGGCACCCCATAGTGACTAGGAGTCCTAAAATGTGTTCGGAACGACCCGTGCGCGAAACACCCACGCAGAATTTTATTCATCTTCGGGTGGGCTCACTAGTGACCCGCCTTTATTGCGTCGGGACAAGTTGTGGAAACCGTGTTTTCTGCACCCGATAGTGACTAGGTGTCCTAAAATGTGTTCGGAATGATCCGTGCGTGAAACACCGAGGCACGACTTTGTTAGTCTTCGCATTGGCCCATTAGTGATCCGCAATTGTTGCGTCGGGACAGGTTGTGAAAACCGTATTTTCCGCACCCGGTAGAGACTAGGAGTCCTAAAATGAGTTCTGGAAGTACCCGTATGCTAAACCTCGACGAAGAATTTTGTTCACGTTCGGGTGGGCCCACTAGTGAGCCGCATGTAAAAGCTGTGTTTTCCGGACCCGGTAGTGACTAGGAGTCCCAAAATGTGTTCTAGAACTACATGTGCGCGAAGCACCGACGCACAATTTGATTCATGTTCGGGTGGGCTCACTAGTGACCCGCCTTTATTGCGTCGGGACAAGTAGTGGAAACCGTGTTTTCTGCACCCGATAGTGACTAGGAGTCCTAAAATGTGTTCTGGAATGATCCGTGCGCGAAACACCGAGGCACGACTTTGTTAGTCTTCGCATTGGCCCATTAATGATCCGCAATTGTTGCACCGGGACAGGTTGTGAAAACCGTATTTTCCGCACCCGGTAGAGACTAGGAGTCCTAAAATGAGTTCTGGAAGAACCCGTATGCTAAACCTCGACGCAGAATTTTGTTCACGTTTGGGTGGGCCCACTAGTGACCCGCATGTATTGCGTCGGGACAAGTTTGTAAAAACTGTGTTTTCCGCACCCGGTAGTGCCTAGGAGTCCTAAAATGTGTTTGGGAACGACCCGTGCGCGAAACACCGACGCACAATTTTATTCATCTTCGGGTGGGCTCACTAGTGACCTGCATTTATTGCGTCGGGACAAGTTGTAAAAGCTGTGTTTTCCGCACCCGGTAGTGACTAGGAGTCCTAAAATATATTCTGGAACGACCAATGCGCGAAACACCGACGCACAATTTTGTTCATGTTCGGGTGGGCTCACTAGTGACCCGCATTTATTGCGCCGGGACAAGTTGTGAAAACCGTGTTTTCCGCACCCGGTAGTGACTAGGAGTCCTAAAATGTGTTCGAGTACGACCTGTGCGCGAAAGAGCCACGCACAATTTTATTCATCTTCGGGTGGGCTCACTAGTGACCCGCCTTTATTGCGTCGGGACAAGTTGTGGAAACCGTGTTTTCTGCACCCGATAGTGACTAGGCGTCCTAAAATGTGTTCGGAATGATCCGTGCGCGAAACACCGAGGCACGACTTTGTTAGTCTTCGCATTGGCCCATTAGTGATCCGCAATTGTTCCGTCGGGACAGGTTGTGAAAACCGTATTTTCCGCACCTGGTAGAGACTAGGAGTCCTAAAATGAGTTCTGGAAGAACCCGTATGCTAAACCTCGACGCAGAATTTTGTTCACGTTCGGGTGGGCCCACTAGTGACCCGCATGTATTGCGTCGGGACAAGTTTGTAAAATTTGTGTTTTCCGCACCCGGTAGTGACTAGGAGTCCTAAAATGTGTTCGGAACGACCTGTGCGTGAAACACCGACGCACAATTTTATTCATGTTCGGGTGGGCTCACTAGTGACCCGCATTTATTGTGCTCGGGACAAGTTGTGAAAACGGTGTTTTCCGCACCCGGTAGTGACTAGGAGTCCTAAAATGTGTTCGGAATGATCCGTGCGCGAAACACCGAGGCACGACTTTGTTCATCTTCGCATTGGCCCATTAGTGATCCGCAATTGTTGCGCCGGGACAAGTTGTGAAATCCATATTTTCCTTACCCGGTAGATACTAGGAGTCCTAAAATGAGTTCGGAAGAACCCGTATGCTAAACCTCGACGCAGAATTTTGTTCACGTTCGGGTGGGCCCACTAGTGACCCACATGTATTGCGTCGGGACAAGTTTGTAAAAGCCGTGTCTTCCACACCCGGCAGTGACTAGGAGTCGTAAAATGTGTTCGGAACGACACTGTGCGCGAAACACCGACGCACAATTTTATTCATGTTCGGGTGGGCTCACTAGTGACCCGCATTTATTGCGCCGGGACAAGTTATGAAAACCGTGTTTTCTGCACCCGGTAGTGACTAGGAGTCCTAAAATGTGTTCCGGAATGATCCGTGCGCGAAACACCGAGGCACGACTTTGTTCATCTTCGCATTGGCCCATTAGTGATCCGCAATTGTTGCGCCGGGACAAGTTGTGAAAGCCATATTTTTCGCACCCGGTAGAGACTAGGAGTCCTAAAATGAGTTCGGAAGAACCCGTATGCTAAACCTCGACGCAGAATTTTGTTCACGTTCGGGTGGGCCCACTAGTGACCCACATGTATTGCGTCGGGACAAGTTTGTAAAAGCCGTGTCTTCCACACCCGGCGAGTGACTAGGAGTCGTAAAATGTGTTCGGAACGACCCGTGCGCGAAACACCGACGCACAATTTTATTCATGTTCGGGTGGGCTCACTAGTGACCCGCATTTATTGCGCCGGGACAAGTTATGAAAACCGTGTTTTCCGCACCCGGTAGTGACTAGGAGTCCTAAAATGTGTTCGGAATGATCCGTGCGCGAAACACCGAGGCACGACTTTGTTCGTCTTCGCATTGGCCCATTAGTGATCCGCAATTGTTGCGCCGGGACAAGTTGTGAAAGCCATATTTTTCGCACCGGTAGAGACTAGGAGTCCTAAAATGAGTTCCGGAAGAACCCGTATGCTAAACCTCGACGCAGAATTTTGTTCACGTTCGGGTGGGCCCACTAGTGACCCACATGTATTGCGTCGGGACAAGTTTGTAAAAGCTGTGTCTTCCACACCCGGCGGTGACTAGGAGTCGTAAAATGTGTTCGGAACGACCCGTGCGCGAAACACCGACGCACAATTTTATTCATGTTCGGGTGGGCTCACTAGTGACCCACATTTATTCCGCCGGGACAATTTGTGAAAACCGTATTTTCCGCACCCGGTAGTGACTACGAGTCCTAAAATTTGTTCGAGAACGACCCGGGCGCAAAACACCCACGCAGGATTTTATTCATGTTCGGGTGGGCCCACTAGTGAGCCGCATTTATTGCGTCGAGACAAGTTGTGAAAACCTCGTTTTCCACATCCGGTAGTGACAAGGAGTCCCAAAATGTGTTCTAGAACTACATGTGCGCGAAGCACCGACACAAAATTTGATTCATGTTCGGGTGGGTTCACTAGTGACCCGCCTTTATTGCGTCGGGACAAGTAGTGGAAACCGTGTTTTCTGCACCCGATAGTGACTAGGAGTCCTAAAATGTGTTCGGAATGATCCGTGCGCGAAACACCGAGGCACGACTTTGTTAGTCTTCGCATTGACCCATTAGTGATCCGCAATTGTTGCGCCGGGACAGAGTTGTGAAAACCGAATTTTCCGCACCCGGTAGAGACTAGGAGTCCTAAAATGAGTTCTGGAAGAACCCGTATGCTAAACCTCGACGCAGAATTTTGTTCACGTTCGGGTGGGCCCACTAGTGACCCGCATGTATTGCCTCGGGACAAGTTTGTAAAATATGTGTTTTCCGCACCCGGTAGTGACTAGGAGTCCTAAAATGTGTTCTGGAACGACCTGTGCGCGAAACACCGACGCACAATTTTATTCATGTTCGGGTGGGCTCACTAGTGACCCGCATTTATTACGCCGGGACAAGTTATGAAAACCGTGTTTTCCGCACCCGGTAGTGACTAGGAGTCCTAAAATGTGTTCTGGAATGATCCGTGCGCGAAACACCGAGGCACGACTTTGTTCATCTTCGCATTGACCCATTAGTGATCCGCAATTGTTGCGCCGGGACAGTTGTGAAAGCCATATTTTCCGCACCCGGTAGAGACTAGGAGTCCTAAAATGAGTTCCGGAAGAACCCGTATGCTAAACCTCGACGCAGAATTTTGTTCACGTTCGGGTGGGCCCACTAGTGACCCACATGTATTGCGTCGGGACATGTTTGTAAAAACCGTGTCTTCCACACCCGGCGAGTGACTAGGAGTCGTAAAATGTGTTCGGAACGACCTGTGCGCGAAACACCGACGCACAATTTTATTCATGTTCGGGTGGGCTCACTAG
>JAUNZO010003140.1:0-18990 GCA_031894775.1 Chloris gayana
TGGAGTTTGCAGGAGAAGATCCCACGTGTACGGAATGCCTTGTTCTGGAGTAATGGCGCGATCGTTTGATTTGGTTTGATATTCATGGAGCTGGAGGGATGCCAGATTGTGGAGACCACCCCCGCTTGATTCTCCTGCATGATGAAATACTGTATGATTAAAGTGGGTAGAGTGTTAAGTATGCGGAGAGAATGATGGACCATTTTTAATTGTGTACTGCTCCCAAGTTTAGGGTATGTTTGGAACAAAGGAATGCAAAACACAGGAATAGAGAAAAACCACGGGAATCCAAAACAGAGGAATGGATAACTTCAGATGTTTGGAATGGAGGAATGGAAATAAAGGAACAAAAATGTTAAATGTTAGTTAAACTAATTAATAAGTTATATTATCATTATATCATATGTATTATAAAGAAACATATGTAGCCAAATTTGTACTCCATGAACGGCTATAACTATAAGACACTAATTACTGGTTTCCCAAGTCAATAAAAAATTGAAGAAAATCTTATTTTATTGTATTTTTTCTGCAGTTCGTTCTTCTCTCTCTCCTATTATTCTCTCTTTTTCTGGTGCGTAAAGACTGAAGGCAAAAGAACTCTAGCAAAACGGTGGCTGCGATGCCGGTCGGCCTTGGCTCAACAGTTGTTTTTGTCCATTTGCTTGTGATTAGGCTCGTTTCCATATCTTTTCGTCACTCTTCACTAATGACGGGATAGAGACAGTCGAGAGAAAGCACGCAGCGAGAGCGAAGGGAGCGTTTCCTTTGATTGGACTGGATTTTTCGTTTCCTGTGAAATACACATGGTCCGTTTCCTTTCCGGAGGAAAGGAACTTTGCTTTCCTTTGTTCCAAACATGCTGCTGCACTTCCTTTCCAAAGGAATGACTTCCTTTAAAATTCCTATGAATTTCCCTCATTCCAAACGGAGCCTTAGTGTTTTGTTCTCCCTCCAAACATAGGCATAATGCAAATACTCACTCCGTTCCATAATGTAAGCATTTGAAGCATTTAAATGTTTGTCCACAATGTAAGTATTACTAGGGATAGGACAAAATCTGCTTGGATTGGTGGGTTGGTGAGAAATTGATGAGGTAGTGTAAAAGAAGGAGTATATATGATTTTTCTCACCTTGATTATTATTATCTCGGGATTCTATGAATGCTTACATTATGGAACGGAGGTAGTACCAACTTCACGTGACACAAATACCTTGTTAGTAGCCCAGCGCTCCCCTACCATAGCCGTGCTTATGATAGTGCTACTCCGTACTCTCCTCCATCCGTTCATAGAGTGCAAATGTACTAATATATATGCACACCCCATGGTACAATCAACGATAATTGTGATGTCGTGCCATTGTCAAAACCAAATTGAAGGAAGAAATCAACATAAACCAAACCAAAATAAATTTAAATCGACGTGTGTGTGTGCGTTTTGTATCGTTTGATTTGGTTTGATGGCTTGATGGTTGCATTCTTCGTGGATTATATGTTGGCTTGTACTCCTTCCGTTTCTTTATGTACATAATCCTATAATCATAATGTCAAATTAGACAAGTAAAGAAATATCATATATACCCCTTTTTTACCTTACTTCATCAATTATTCATTCACCCACCAACCCATCAGATTTTATCTTATCTTTAGGAATGTTTACATTGTTAGAGAAAAATTAGATACCTCAAAATCTCATTTTGAGACAGGGGAGAAATATATTAGTTGAACCAGGACATCAAAAGACATTGGTAGCCAAGTAAGGGCATGTGCCCCCTAAACCAAATTTAAAAGTCAAATTTATTTAACTTTAAAATATTTAATAGTTCACTAAACTATATATATAGTTTTCTTAAAACAAATATATATATATGTATAATGGTATATAGAGTAATAATTTTGGTTAGGTAATTTTTGTGTGCATCTCGGACATGCACACAATATAGTAGCACGGTTCTATTAGTTGCGCATGGTGCTAGTGCTAGTGAATTGTCATTTCCGTTGTCCTCGGTATGAGGGTATCTACATTGATTTGTAGCTGCAATTTACCAAGTCACTACAAGAGATAAGTAAATAAAACATTTTGGGAGTATCAATTTTAACACATTGCCAATATAATCCATGTTAGAGTTTTTTTAGTCACCTAGTTTTACGTGGTCTCATAGCCATCCCACAAAACGTGTAGAAAGGCATCAAGTTCATCCGTATGCAACTTTAGACTTTACTATAGATAGTTATTGCTACCGAAGTGATCTTCCTCTCCTTGCTCCACACTGAACAAGCATCTCTAAGAGAAGTCCAAAAAATCATCTTCAAGAGTCCCAAAATCATCCATATATTTAGTTCCCCCTAGAACCTTCTTATTTGTGGCAAAAGACATGGAGAAATTGAGGAGGGGAGGAGGGGGAGGGTCGTTCTATTTTTCAAGAGAATTAGGGGTGTTCGTTTCCATGGGCTAAAGGGCTAAAACTAAATTTTAGACTAAACTTTTGCTCTAGGAAACGAACGAGAAGCTAAAGTTTGGACTAATCTTTAGCTCTAGAGAGAAAGAAGCGCTAAAAGGAGGCAAAACTTTAGCCCTCCAAGAGGTGCTAAATTTAGCTCAAATTTTAGAAGCTAAACTTTAGCTTCTAGAGAAACGAACACCCCCTTAATATCGTTGTGACTCCAATGCTGATGTGGCCTACTTAAAAGTATATGTAATCCATTTTATTGAAAAACTACTGGAGGAGAGAAAAAAATACCCTAACAGATTTTGGATTGCTAACAAAACATTTTCGAGGAGCACATGAAGATGCTCTGAGGTCCCGTTTACAACCACACTTGGCGAGATCATGATACGAAAATTCACCCGGTCCGACGACGCGGCAGTATTAATGGATGGGACTTGAGGTGATCTGACAGGGTCCGTGCTTTTTGTTGCCAGCTTCTATTCTCGGATCCGCAATCAAAAAGATTCCGAGCTCCCCGACCGCGCACCTGACCCGGCACAGTCTGCACGTGAGACCCTCGCGCGCCACGGCAAGCCTCCGCCACCGACACACTCTCGCCGACCAAACCCACTCACGTTTCCAAGGTGGCCGCGCCCGCGCGCGCAGCAGCCTTTCCCTCCACATTCCACAACACAAAGCACAGCGGTAACAGCAACGCAACAGAAGCGCGCGCAGGGCACTCGTTTCGCGCTACCTAGACCAGAGAGAAAAGATCCCGAGAGCTGGGGTCGTGATCCCGGCCACGGGGGATCAGAGCGGCAAAGCGCGTGTAGGCTGCAGCGACCGCTCAACCGACTGATCGGGCGGTCACGGCGACGTGTGTCGTACGTGCATGGCAATCATCACATACGGGTGGTTCGGCTTCGGCACGACGCAGGCAGCGGCAGGAGGACGGTGGCTGCCCGTACGTTGCCATCGCCCATCGTCGGCGGCCCGGTCTCTGTCGCCGCAGTTAACCCGGCCGGCCGGCCCCGTGCGCTTAGGCAGGTGGAAAACGAAACACCGTTCGGGTGCTGCCACCTGTTCGCGTGCGCACTGAATGTTCTCACGAGGCGGGCCGGCGGCAGGTCACGGCACGCATGCACGGATTGGCACTGCGGTACGGTGCGGCGGGCATGTGCACCCGGTTTTGTCTTACCGGCCGTCGGGCGCCGGCGAGGATGTTTGCGAACTGGTTCGGCGATTGGTGCGCGGCTTGTCCGGACGCTTTGGTGCCTTGCAGCCCGCCGGCCGTGCGTGCGCTGTGCAGGCCGTGGGAGTGCGCAACCGACGGCTCTATACCCGAGGCCGGCAAAGTGGCTAGTGCGGCGAGCACTAGTACTCCTACTAGCCAGCCGGCTGCGCCGTCGTCGGTAATGGTGGCTCGGTACTGGCCGGTACATTAGTTCATTCATGCACCCGTACAGTGGACTGTGGTGTGACAAGCTAACCAGTGAGCTTGACTGCCAATAATGCGCAAACCAATCGCCGTCGGGGACATCATTTTTATCGAACAAATAATTAACGCCATCACATATTTTTATTTACGAAATGCTAGTGCTGACCAAGTACAAGGAAAGGAGAAATTCTTTGCCAACAACAAGCATGCCTGTCTGCAGTTACTCATTTCGGCCGCAGAATACTTTGTCCATCTCCTCCATGTAGTGCGCCTTTTCCGTTCCAGCAGCCTTTTTATCTTTTCGCTCAACATAACTGAAGTGTGTCGGTCGGATTATATAGATCCATTAAGAAAATACTGAGAATCAAAAATAAAAAGAAAAGAAGAAAAGGTACTGCGTTCCATCACTCCTTTGAACATTATCGACTCGCTTTGCTCGGTAGACTATTAATTTGTCGTTTAATTTATGAGCCAGTAGAGTTTCTTTCCTTGAAGAAAAGAACACTACTGGTAGTAGCATGTGAAGACGACGGCACGCAGAAGAATTGGTCGACTCGAGGACGATGTGTTGGAAAGTTATGCTCGACTCGTGGACTCTGACCAAGAGTGCCATATTCCTCTATAGCACAGTGCCTAGCTATTTTTCTTTTCCCGTCTTGCAATAGGAAATACACTTATTGTCCATCAAATATATGTGTAAAATGCAGCTTTGGACATTAGTGCCTGTTAAAGCATTGAAAAAAACGTGATGTAAACCGGGCACTTTCAATGATGACTCTAATAAGAACATCTCTACCGAACATATCAATCAGTGCTCAAATTTTCGAAAAGTGGACATATGGGGGGAACAAACATTTAAATGAGCAACCTAAAAAACTCCAGGCCGGGAACAATTCATACTTTTGCATTGCCCCTTTTTAATAAACTACATATTCGTACTACGCTCCTGTTTTTTTGCGCCAGAATTTTCTGAACTATAGAATAAAAGGACTCTGCTATGCTCAGCATGCTTCTATGCACCGCCTTAGCAGGTGCAAAGGCTGTCCCAAATCAACCCGCTCAGGGGACAGGTTAGATAGTACTATCATTTGATCATGCCCTGGAGTGAAACCACATAAGGAAACAGAATCGAACCTAAGAACAGGACAAGAGGACGCGACACTGGTAGCTTAATCCCTGTAGTTTCACGTCAGGTAATCTCCTTACCTAGACAATAAGGCGCAAGCAAAGCGAACGATGTGGACTTTGTGGAGCATCGCTGCTAGCTAATCGCACGACCCAGAAGCAGCTTGCCGTAACTACCATAGCTCGATCATTACAGCGACCCTGATGACTGGCGGGTTTAACGTAATGCGCGATCCCCTCCAACACAAGCAATCCTGATGAGGAAACGCCACGACGACACGGTGAAGTGTCAACCAAGGCAAGGTGGCAGGCACATTTCGCGCGCACGGGCGCAAACATCGACGTCTTCCTTTCTTCTCCCTCCCATCACAGCGCCATGCAACGCACGACAGACAATGATGCAACAGCGTCGTATTAGTACGAGTAGCGGAGCAGAGAGACACGGCTACACGATGCAGGGTTCTCGGTAGCAGCGAGAAAGGGAGCTCAAAAAGGTCCATGGAATTGGAGACATCAGCGTGCTCGCGCGTCTCTGCTGCCACCTAACGTTTAGGCAGGATCGGACGGACGGATCGCCCAATAATTGGGTCGGGTGAGACATCGCGCGCACCGAGAGTGCGGCGTCGCAACGGATGCCTCACTCACGGGGCCGGCCATCGCGGCTATCGTTAAAGCTGTGCTGATGCCCTTTCGTTTTGCCTGCCTGACCCACCTCGGTAGGTTGTTAGATCCGGCATTGCTTCTGATGCAATTTCGAACCTTTTCTGTGATTTTGTATAGAACGATTCACACACTAGTCATGAGGTTTCTGTACTCAAGGCCAGGGACTTGCTTTCATTCTGTTGTGATATCAAGAAATCAAATCATGCCCTAAAACAAACAACACAGAAACCAGATCATGTGTTCACTCAGGGATAGTGCCCGCCTAACGATGTCTGAGACGACGGAGCTAGAAATTACTTATAGTGACAACATAACTACACCATCTAATTGAGTTATATTTCTTACAAGAATATCAAGAGAAAATTCTGCATGATTCAAGTGGGCCGTCAGTGCCTAAGAGATGATGTTATACTCAATCCAGTAACAAAAGGTGTGACGGAAAAACATGAGGCAACAAACTTCAACAAAATATTCGTTCAAAAAAAGACATCAAAAGAATAATGTTGAAGTATTCATCTGATGAATAATCCACCGTCTTATACTGTTGCTAACTAGGCAAAACACATGAGAGCAAGAGACATAACAGGAGAAAACACAAAGTCCAACATAACTGATGAATGCAAATGCTGTGAAAGGAACTACTGGATAATTGTACCATGAGAAATATGAAATTAAATGTATAATGCATCCAGAAACATATTTGCAGTTCCTTTTGTTGTTCTTTATAGGTGTAGCAAGGCAATTAATTATTGCTGTCATGCTGATTTCTTTACCTGTTAGTAGACAGGAAGTGATGTCCGAAATGATAAAGACAGGTGCACAAAATCACATATTTTTCTGGGCAATAAATGCTGTCTGTGGAGCGTTACGCTTTGATCCTTACCATAAAATATTTTTTTTAGGGCGATCCCTACCATAAATTTGATAAAGACCTATTGAGCAGGCTTCGATCATTTGCCCCTACCAATTATAAAGCATATCAGTCCTTGACTGTTCTGTTCTGATGCACTCATAAAATCAATCATTTTGCCAAGTACAAAATGTTTACATACCAATTATTGAGCAAAAAGTGGGTTAGAAAGTTTGAAAGGCTGTAATGCACTAAAGGTAACACCAAACATATAGTTATAAAGACTATACTATGCTCATAGTGTTATTTATTACTCCTCCAATCTGAAATTCTTGTCGTTTCAGACAAGAAGAATGGCCTAAAACTGAACTAGCTTGTTATGTCTGAACAAAATGAATAACAGAACAGAGGAGAACACAAACAAGGGGAAGCTGCAAAGGCAGTGTCATTACTTCCCTAATATGTACTCCCTCCGTTTTAAAATTGTTGATACTATGGACTTTTTTTCATTACGTTTGATCATTCATCTTATTCAAAATATTTTCTCAAATATGTAAAACCATAAGTGGTGTTTCAACTTCCTTTAGTGATAAAATGAATTATAATAAAATATTTGATAATTTTTAAAATATTTTGAATAAGACGAACGGTCAAACGTAATGAAAAAGTCAACGGCATCAACAATTTAAGAACGGAGGGAGTATTCTCTAAGATAAAATGTCATTTTGATATCATGCTTTCATTTGGATAAACATGCAACAGTGTTCAAAATTCAGCTCAATAGTTGAACGGTTAACAATTATTCCTATCTTTCCTCAAAAGCTTTTAAAGGTCTATAGGTATCATAATATCAGCATTATGAGAGCAATATGCTTTCAAAGAGGCTCAATCACTTATGTGGCCTTTCTGACCACCTGTATCTAGTAAACTAATCTTGTCGGTTCAGTCAGTTGCATCAGAACCCTGACTCTGTTTTCCTAGACTAGCTCCAATCAGTATAAACCCTAACTAAAAGAATCATAAGAGAGTAGAGAGAAAAAGAAAGGAGAGAAGTTCATGCTTTAGATTTTACCTTTTTTGGCAGCAAAAGCCTTTGTGGGAGATTTTTATTTTCTACTGCTTGCCGGCCCTGCTGCCTAATTGTTTAGGAAGCTGAAGCTCAACTGACAAAACGCATGCAGCTACATAGCATGGGCAGAAGCCACGAGGGCCATGATTCATGTGACTATCATTACAAAGATTTGTTCAGAGTTGAGACTACAGAAACCAATATTAGCATGATCTCATCTACTGGTTGCCCACTGAACATCCTTATTCCACCAGTTCTTGTTCCATAGAAAAATGATATGCTGCTATAATCAAGAGCAGGCAGTGTTGAGTGTTCTTGTAGCCAATGCTCGAGATTCAACCATGGGGACCAGCTTCCCAGAACTCGAAGAAAAATGAACAGTTGGCATTTGATTAGGGCACTTCTGCATTGGTTTTTCTGCTAGGCTGCTTTTGCTGCATGGAAGAACCAGGCAAACAAATCAAATGCTCACGCCCAGGTTGGTCTTTATTTTCTATAACAATGCTATCCAGGCAACCATATGCGTCAATCTAAGGCTCTATATACAAGTTGAGCAAAGGGGAGTTCAAAATTCATGCCTGAAAGAACAAACCTCTCCGAGCGGCCAGGCTTGATATCAACCATGCAGTATATTACAATGATATATCGAGCCCGAGCAACCTAGGAAGAACCAGTACAATTTTTAATCAAGAAGAAAATAAGCACCCAAATTCGTGTCAAAGAGTGAATCTGGATGGTTAGGGTGTACACCCTCACCCTAAACAAACTGGGCTAGGCGGCAGTTCCTAAAATTATGATATATCTTTTACCAATAGTCCCCACATGAGCAAACTCCTTGTACTATATGATGGATCCTATTGGTATCTTTGAGGACAATCTCTCTATTGGTACTTGATGAAATCAGCTTTGCAGCAAGATGGCAATCATTACACGTTCTGAGATTCATAGTTACCCTAATAGGCATCCCTGGACTAGTGTTTATGAGAAGGAATGCAATAGCCAGCTTTTCACTGTGAACTAAAAGATGACCCTCTTTGTCTTCTTCTTCAACATCATGGAGTGTAATATCTTTTTCTGGGTTATAACCCATTCCCCTGATCCTGCTTAATAGCTCATCCAATTTCTGATAGATCATTTCAGACTGCGGGTGAGATCTATCACCAATAAGAAATGTGTGAACCCGATCGCCAAGCTCGACATTGCTAGCACCAGGCAGTTTCTTAATACCCTTGCTCGCCATGAGATTTCTTACAGAGGTAACATCTTCCCATCTTCCAGCCCGAGCATAAATATTTGACAACAATACATAATATCCTGTCTGTTCAGGCACCAATCTGAACAAATTATCTGCTGCCGTGAGCCCAATGTCCATATTGGAGTGAATCCGACAAGCCCCTAATAAGGATCCCCAGACTCTTTCATTTGGCTCGATAGGCATTTTCATGATGAAATCATATGCCTCGTTAATACATCCAGCACGGCCAAGAAGGTCTACCATGCACGTATAATGCTCTGCTTTTGGAGTGATATGGTACTTGTTTCTCATGCAGTCAAAGTAGCGCTTTCCGACATCCAAAAGGCCAGCATGGCTGCACGAAGCAAGGACAGCAACGAAGGCAATAGAGTCCGGTTCCAGACCCTGTCCTCGCATCTTCTCAAAAAGATCAATGGCCTCCCTACCATGACCATGCTTGCCATAAGCAGATATCATAGAAGTCCATGATATCACATCTCGTTTACTCATAGAATCAAAGATCTCCCTGGACTCCTTCAAACATCCACAACCAGCATACATGTCCATGAGTGCATTCTCAAGCAACAGGTTGGGGCGCAGATATTTCCTCTTAATAAGCTCATGGATCCGTTTTCCCAGTGAAAATGCTGAGAGCTCCCCACATGGAGGAAGAACTGTTGCCAGAGTCACTGCATCGGGCTCAACCCCTGCCTTTTCCACCTTCATGAACAACTCAACAGCCTTGACGTGATACCCATTGTTGGCATATATGGCGAGCATAGCATTCCACGAAATAAGCTCCTTAAACTGCATTGCATCAAATACTCTCCTCACGAAGGCAATGTCCTCCGCCTTGGCATTGCCCATTGCAGGCAAGATGCTTGCCATGGTCCCAGCATCAGGGCTTGGACACTGCAGCGCCACGAATTTCCTGAAAAGCTCGATAGCCCGATCGTACAAACCAGCCCTCGCGTACCCAGAGATCATGGCGTTCCAGGAGACGACATCCCTGTGGTGCATTTCGTCGAACACCTGGTACGCGTCGTCCGGGAGGCCGCAACGCGCATACATGCTGATTGCTGAGTGCGCCACGTAGCGATTCGCGTCGAGGCGGAGCTTGGCGACGGCGGAGTGGATCTGGAGGCCAAGGAGAAGGTCTTTCGATGCCGCGCACGACTTCAGCGCGAGCGGGTAGGTGTAATGGTCGGGGAAGCAAGCGGGGCCCCGCGGACGCATGGAGGCGAAGAGGTGGAGCGCGTCGCGGTGGAGGGATGCGGCAGTGAGCGCGCGGAGGAGAACGTTGAAGGAGACCGTGCAGCGGTCGGCGGAGGAGTCGAGCACGGCGCGCGCGGCATGGAGCGCGGCGCAGGCGGCGTAGGCCTGGATGAGCTTGACCCGAGCGGGTGCGGCGGAAGGGTCAGAAGGATGGAGCAGTTGGAGGAGGCGCGCGTGCGCGGCGCGGAGGAATGGCAGGTGGGCGGGGAGCGGCAGGTGGCCACGAGGCGGAGGACAGCGTCGCCGGTCGCTGGCAGGTGCGGGAGATGGCCCTGCAGCGTGCTCATCGGATCGTCTCCGGCGCGGGATCCCAGCGCGGGCGGCAACTTTCGATCTGAGCTCGGTACGTTGACAACTGACAAGGTCGAATGGCCCGGCCCGCGTGCACCTGGAAATGCAGGATTGCAGGCGGCCCGTACTGCCAACCATGAGCTTGGAAATGCACATTAGCAATGAGCTGATTCTTACAAAAAAAAAAATAGCGATTAGCTAAAGAAAGAAGGATGAATTCTTAAAACTAATTGCAATTGCTTTATTTTTTATAAAAATCATATGAAACTTTATCTTTTGGTTGCAAATATCCATAAGCCAGATATCATTTACAGTTGCAGCACACCAAAGCTGTTGCTTTCACTTCACATGTAAAAATGCTTCTGTTTTCTGTAACTAGCACTGAAAGTTGTATTTCTTCACAACACCTGTCAAAATACTTTTAGCAAGACCTGGCATTATAGAACTTTCAGTTCAGGAACCCTTTAGCTGCGTGTGCTAACTCAGCATCTTTCATATATGAACAAACTTTTAATTTTACAAGTATGTAGGGCAAAGATCACGCTTTGATACTGCACTCTCAAACCACTGTACAACAAAGTCAAACCAGACACACAAAAAAAGGAGCAAATGCTCAAGACAATAGTCAGACCCGTAGGTTCCTAGCTAACAAGACAAACAACAAGAGCAGCAGCAGCAGCAAGAAGAGTATTACACTACAAGATACACAGATCGGCTCACTTCTTCGTCTTTTGCCTGGCTATTGACTCTTTAGCTACAGCGTGCGCTGCTTGGCTGGCAATAGATGATTTCTTCAGATTGCCCTTGGGGTCCAGCGCCTTCCTGATCTTGAATACAGCCCATGCCGCTCCGAGAGCATTTCCTGTGGCGTGGAGGTAATTGTGTGTAGCCTCCCCAGCTTGCTCACCGTATCTGCAGAAGTCGAAACAATCCGACATTTACATTAGCAACACTATTATTGGATTAGAAAATAGAAAGCATGCTCTTGGGCAACCTACTGCCAGGTAAGTACTGGACACTAGTCTTTGCATAACTACGTTCTGAAGTGAGATTGGAATAACAGGACGAACATTTTATTTCTGCCTACTATCGAGATGGTTCATTTGACTTTGACCTTTCAGAAGACAATTTGACTTTAATTGTGGTTTCCTTCTGCTTACAATGACAAAGCTGGTAGGAGATGGCTCTAATTGCTGCTGATCTATAGATGATATTTATGGTTTGTTTTGAGCTTGAGAATAATTGACTATTTTTGTCGTTTTCAGATACAATACATACTACACATCTTGCTGCTACAATATCAAAGTTTGATAGATGGCATAGACAATTTCCTAATGAAGAAAGGTTACAGTTAGACAGTTTCAAAAAGTTGCTGCTTGTTAACTCAAAACTACTGTCACATGTTCCTGTCTCCTGCATAGTTGATGATTGAGTGAGGTATCAAGACATTGTGCATTACCTGTGTGTTACTACGGAAGTTGTCACAACTGATGATGTTTGCATCACATTCTTGCCCGACACCTCCACGGCATCCCATATTTTCCCTGGTTCATATAAAAAATGTTAGATCAACCAACAGAAAGAAACTGAACAATTTGGAATAAGATCTACATTTGATGCAAAAATATAAATTAAAGAAGGCATACCGAATCCATCAAGTGATGCAAGAATGACTTCACCAGGCATCAATTTAAAGAACTTCTGTGCCGGCTTGGAGCTAATCACAGTGTTTGTAACAAAGCCAGTGACCTTCAGAACACCATTGAGAATCGAATTTGCCACCTTGTTGGACATCTTTGTAACCCTCCTAGCCCTGAAGAAAACCAACCAAAAAATTATAAGCACAAATAAGGGGTACCCACCAATTGGATTACAGTAACTAATTCAATTTAAACACCTTCCAATAAGAAGGAAGATGAGGATAATATTTCTAAACTTCTGTTTTAGAATCATGAGCAGTACTTCTCTACGTAAATTGCCTAGTTAAATAAATAGATCTCCTATTTGTAATAGTCGTATTTGCTACCTCAAGATACAAAATATGCTAGATATTCTTCAGCATGATTTGTGTCTCACTCAAGGCTCGTTGCTAACTACTCCTAAAATCATCATAGTGAGCAAAATCAGGTGATAATATCATTGGTCGCTATCAAAAGATACCCAGTGAAAGTGGCGTATGATGCAATTATTGGTGTTGGTGATGAAAGTAAACACAAAATTGCTACGTTCATTGCCGATTTTCACTGATCAACATTAAAGATTGGATGGCGCCCTTCAAAAGCAGTAATTGATGCAATTATATGTGAATGAACATCTGCCTCTGCATTTTTAGCGGAAATGAAGTTTCTATGTCTGCCCCAAGCAAGAAACATCTTGATGCTTCCCACAACATATGAATTGCATTAGGGAGTACCAATCTATACTACCGACAAAGAAGCATTTACTATTATGTATTATGAACAGGACATGCCACAAATGTATAGCAGGCTCAAATCCAGACAGAGCATGCCACAATTGTATAGCAGGCTCAAATTCTATATTGGATCACACAATTAGTGCCTAAAATACTGCAACGCAACAAAAACGGTTGCATTCTAAACTAAGTAAACGGTCTAGTTCAATAAAGAGATTTCCAATTTGTAACTCGTCATAACTAGGTACATCAACGAGATTAGCATCAAGTAACAGGCTTTATTGATATCTTACCTCTTCATCCTCCTGAGAGTGCTCGGATTCACCTCTGCCGGCTTCGCACTTGGCCCCACCCTCTTCTTCACCACCTCCTCCCCACGCCGCAGGCCCTCCGCCGTGATGTCCCCGCACCAAATGATACCCCGGACCATCTGCCCCGAGCCACGCGCAATCAGCCTCGCCACCGACGAGCTGTAGTCGTCCACGTTCGGCGCAATCGTTGTCCAGAACGCTGCCGACTGCTCCTCCACCACCTCCTTCTTATCCCCAACAGCTTCTGCCGGCGTGATCTCGGTCACCGCCCTCGCGTCCATGACCCCGGACTTCTCCTTGGCCGCCGGCTCCACCTGCTTGACTGAGAATGTGGTGTACTCCTCCAGGACCCTGTCCAATTCAGCCAGGACCTTCTCCTGCCCCTTCCCGGCGACCGTGAGCCCGTAGCTCAGCGCCGCCTCCGCCTCGTTCTCCCCCGCGCCATCCTCGTCGTGGTCCGAATGCGGGACATGAAGCGAGAAGAAGTAGTGCGCGGGGTCGAGCTTGACAGCCGCGACGTCGCGGGTGAGCGGCCACTGGACGGGCTCCTGCTCCGCGCCATCCCCGGCCCTGCTGCTGCTGAAGAGGCGGAAGAGACCGCGGCGCTGGTGGGGCTTCTCGGGGACGAGGCGCGCGAGGACGGCCACGGAGTGGTCCCCTGCCGGAGGCGCACGACGGAGAGCGTGCCCGCGCCGAGGTCGAGGCTGCGGTCGGGGTCGACGAGGTGGAGCTGCGCGCCGGGGACGTCGATGAGGGACTCCTCGATGGTGGGCGGCGGCGGCGCGGCGTCCTCCTCCTTCGTCTCCGGGAAGAGGTTCTCGGCGAGCTCGTCGGGATTGACGGTGGGGTACAGCGAGGACGACGGCGCGGAGGTGCCCGGGGCGGCGGCGAAGGCGGTGTTGTAGTCCGGGTGGGACTGCTCCACCTGGGGGTACAAGCTCTGCTGGGATGCCATGGCGAGCTCGCTTGATGTGCTGGTCGGTCGCGTCTTGCTGTGCTGTTCTTCTCCGATCGAATCGTTCGAGAGATGTATGGAAGTGTGGAGGAGGAAATGGCAGGGCCCTATTTTAATACGGAGGAGGGAAGTGGTGAAGGCGACGGCGGATTCGATGTGGCGGGCAGGGACGCGGCAGAGGTTCCTCTGTTCGTCAGCTGTTGCCGCGAACCTGCGGCGGTTGCTTACGCGGCGCCCAGGTTAGCGCGCGCTCGCCGCGGCACACGGTTGGCCACGCAGCTGGCGGTGGCATTGGATCCGGCAAAACGAGATGGAGAGAGAGGAAGACTTTGGAAGAAAGGAACGGGGAGCAAAGCGGGGGCGACGCGTAGACGTCGCGGTGAGGGCCCGGGGGACAACTCACCGGCCACGGGTGGCGCCGCCGAGAAGAAGAGGAATCATCTGAAGCCGTGGACGAGGCAAAGACGATCGTGCCAAACCTGCTTCCGCACAACGGATACCAGATAATGACCAGGTGCCATCTTGCTGGATCAAAACAGAGCATACTTGCTCGCCCGCGCGCGCTGGCAGCGAATGGTTCTCGACATGTTCGTTTTGGCCGTTCAGGGTCGGGGCGTCGGCGTCGCGGGCCCGTCAGGAGGACGGCTGGTCGGCCGGGCCAACAACGCGTCTGGCTTCCACAAATGACAGTGCAGGTGATTGCGAATGTCACGTGGGAACACGAAGTCATCCCACATCTCGCACATAGCTGGATTTGCCGCCTGGTTAAGTAACGCCCTGTTTGTTTACCGGAGCTTTTGAAAAAGTTAGCTGGTGAAATTTTAATGTTTGTTTTTTACTTTTCGTATAAAGAAGTTAAAAAAACTTTTTCAAGTTAAAAAATATTTTTTGTGGCTTTTTAAGCTTTTATTTCATTTATTCAGAAGGCAGCTTTAAAAATATTTCTTGTGAGTCCAAAAGACAGGTGAGAAGAAGTTTGTTGTTTGTTTCAACTTTTTAGCTAACAACTTTTCAACTGGAAAAATCAGCTAAAAAGCTCAAACAAACACGACCTAAACAGGTTCGTCAATCACAAAAAAAAATCATTTTCATTCAATCAATATCATGTAAACATTTTGTGTGAAGTTTATGCCAAATAAAATGGATATTATGAAGTCTATTTGAGTTGAAACCACAAGGTCCACCTCGCGAGGGCAAGCAACACATGAAAACAAGATTACTGGACAAACTTGAAACGTTGTCAATTGTCCATCTTCAAAATACCATTTAAAGTCTAGAGATATTACTATGTTTAGAATTAGTTCAATCTTTTTTTATTAGCAAAGGCAACAAGCTCAACAATGAAGCTAGGTAGTTCATTTTTTAAAAAACAAAGGCAACAAGCTCGGAGGTGAAGCTATAATTGGGTTGACTAAGGTGCTTTATATCGAGAACGTTCTGTTTTTAAGTGACAAACAAAAAATTTAGGAGGCGCTAGTGTTGATTATGAGCCAAGAAAAGAGACAACAGAGCAATCACAGATGAGTCAAACATTGCAGAGGGAATGTATAAAGTGTTGTTCACTAAATTGGGCACGTGATGTAACCTAAATTAAGGAAATCGTGTACGTATCTTTTTCTCCTTAATACAAAGACACACACTTCTTCTCGTGTTTAGGAAAAAAATAGGCACATGTAGTGTGAGTCCATCAAGTTTAATTGGACCCCATAGCTAGGGTACGTGACATGGATGTTGAATTAAATCATTGTCTATACTATTGGTATTTCTAATGCCTTCAAAATATGAGAACGATTTTTGTGAGCATAGTGACATGTGTCCACCTAGCTTTTTAATTAATTATGGTTAAATTTAAATATTGAATCTCTGTTTATATTATTCAACATGTCAGACTAGTTGTAGATATGTTATAAAATCATATATTGAAGTTCAAAAATATCAAATTCTGACAAATAATACATCACATAACATATAACTTTACAAAAAATATAATAAATAATCTCATCATCAATTTAAACTTAGTTAATTGTCGCTTGAAATGTACTAATCCGTTCCATTAAAAGTGTCGTTTTAGACATTTCAACATTGTCGTTTGATTGTTTGTCTTATTCAAAATATTTATGTAAATACTATTAATTTTTTCTAACTTAATTTATCATTAGTGATATTTTAATAATAATATTTATGTTTTAATATTACGTAAAATCTGAAAAATAGGAAATGATACTAGCATAAAAGTTCAAAGAGAATACTCTGTTGAGCAGGCCGGATCTCACGTATCACCACTGTACAATGTGCTCCGAAGAAACATGAGAAATCTATCCGAAGTATCTACTCACACGGGATCCGACGGTCACAGAGGATCCGGAACCCTCTCAGCTTCCTCTTCACGGCCTCCTGGGCCCCTGCAGCCGCCTTTCACTGCAGTTTCCCTCCCCGCCCAGACCCTGCCCAAACCCCAACCCGCGCGGCGGAGCAAACCGAACCCCTCACCATCTCCGGTCTGGTTCCCAAGCTGTGGCGCTTCCCCTTGCGGTAGGTACAGCCGCCAGCCCCGCCGCCGATTCCAATGGGGAAGCGCCCGCCGGTCGTCGTCGTATCCTCGTCCTCGGAGGAAGACGAGGGCGGGGGCGCCGCGCGGCTAGCTGCGGCCCTTCGGCGCGGAGGCGGAGGACACCTGCGACGGCGCCGTCTCCCGCTCTGGAACCTAGCGGCTCGAGGAAAAAGCCGCGCCGCGAGGGTAGCTTGGGGAGAGGGCGCCGCCGCGCCTCGGAACCTGCACCATCCTGCTCCTTGAAGGTGATAAACTCGAATTAAAATTCTGTTGGCTATAACGAATGCTGTTTGTTCCGCATTGTTAGTTCCGCAATTCATTTGCCGCCAGTCCGGCAAATTGTTATCAATTTTGACTTCTGTATCTTGTTATGGCACTTAAAACGGTACTCGTGAGCACTGACCAATCTTTTGAGTGCTGGTTTCAATTGGTGTGTACTTGATTGACCAATCTAGGCTAGTAGGTTGTCACAACATGTCCTGTAGGACGTGAAATTTGTATGGCACGCCATTTAGCATTTGACGTTGGCACCAGTTCAGGCGCGGCAGCTTTGATTTTGCCTACCCAGAATCGGTACTTCCTAATCTCAATTGTAGTTCGTAATAGAACGGTATTTCTGTTTCAGTGTATAATAGTAATATTGTATCTGGACCAATATTTAACAAGTAATAAACATTTTTGTGTGCCGACTGAATGCGTTTTCCCCTTATTATGAGAATCTGGTCTCATGTAGGACCAGTGATATAATTCACAAGCTGACTCCAGAAATCCAGCTTGGCTGCCACTGAAAGCGAATTGCCACTGCCACCTTACTGCAAGTAGCGATGGAGCTCTTGGACAAGATTGCATTTACTGTCTTTCCTTGTTCTTATTGTTATTTGTTCCTCACTAATCATCTAGTTCTCTCTAATGTGTAACTCGGTACTGATGCTTTCTTTCCCTGTTTGCAAAGGCTGAATTTGATATGCTCTCTGAAGATTTTTCAGAATGTCTTAATGATCTGGGCATGTCAGGTATATTTACTTCACTTATTTTCCTGTATGGCTGTACTTTTATTTTTTGAGACTTTATTTTGGGTTTCATATATCAAGATGAAGTAACAACATATAGGTTCCTTTTGAAGAATTTCCAAAATATGCGTATTACAAATATGCAAAGAACATTACAAGACCGCTATTTGAGTGGTGGTTTTTGCTGTTCAATATATTAATTTATTTATCATTTCTGATATTAGTTTTCTTCTTCCCTGTTTCTACTGGTCTGGAGCTCTGCATTTTGGATTGTTCTCTGTTGGCCGGGTCCGTGCCACTGTGCTGCATTGCATTGTTAAATTCAAAATATTGGAAAAATTGAGCGCAATAGTTTTTTAGGTATTGAACACTCAAGATATGTCCAATGCCCCAGCTGATCTTCACACAGATACTGCCTCAGTTGATCCTTGCATAGAATTAAATACTATGGATGCCTCAATTGATTTTTTAAAGAGTTAGTATGAACACTATGGTCATTATTCTAGTACCACAACACTCTGCCTCAGTTTTTTACTACATCTTAGTGATGGCATGTCTCAACCATGACGTTTGTCTGTTTTTTTTTGCCAAATTAAGGGTATGGTTGTAACAGCTTTTATCAGCATCAGGTATTTACGAAAACATCTTTAACAGTCAATTTTTATGCTAAGCCTTTCATCCTTGCAAGAGAATCTTCTCATGAAATTACAATTTGCTAATTTGATTAATATGAATATGAGACAGAAAAAAGATTTAGATAGTAAACATGTTTCTCTTAACTGTATTGAAATATTCATTCAGTGGAGCTTTCTTCTGTTGATAACAACTCTAGAGATAACTATGTATTTTTGTGAATTCCCTCAATTGTATACCTCCATCTGTTGCTTTTGGCTGAACCTGTAGTTCCCTGACTTAATGTGAAAACCCTTTTGCGTGGACAATACTCTTCTTCTTTTAGGATTTGTATCAATCCCGGTATACCTGCCTATCTCTAGGGTAGGCTTCTTGACCTCCAAGTCTTGCATATTTTTCTTTTTTTCTTTATTTGAAATGAAAACCCAAAACAAAGGTGTAATAACATCAGTAAGTTGCCTTTGGTAAATGATGACTGTTTCAATTTCCTTTCTGATTAGTCTACTTCTAGGCAGGGTCTCTAGCAAAAACAAAGGAGCTTTGGGTCGACAAGTACAAGCCCCACTCATCCGCAGAACTTGCTGTTCATAAAAAGAAGGTTAGTTCTTTCATCTTTGTGTTATGCCATAGTCCTTTATATTCTTGATTTCTTGAATTAACTCATGATTTGGTGGTTACTCCTCGACTGTGTGTCCTGAAATATTTTTCTTGAAAAGGACTCTCAGTATATCAGGGTGTATAT